>JAXQGY010000036.1:0-138512 GCA_037040535.1 Talaromyces sp. P118-02
TGTAATCCAGGACCCCACTTTCGGCTCGCTTGGCTCGCACGACGCTAAAAAACAACCCAACCCATCTGTAACCACCCTAGGCAAGGCTTCCTAATTGGTACTGTATTCGCTGATCCCCCTGAATTATTTGGAATTACTTGGGATTATGCGATTGTATCAATTTACTGAGGAAACGCCTATATAAACTGATAAATTGTCTATGTAAATTAGAATATTATGCTCTTTATAGTAATTAATTTGACATATATTCTTGCCTGTGATTTGCACCAAGTCTGCTGAATTATTAAGCAGTGCCAAGATCCCGCAGTTTATCATTTAAGGTTCGGCCCTCCCGTCCCGGCTCCGTGGGATCGTGGATGCCAGATGGCAAGCATGGATCGCTTTGACTGCACGGTGATCAGAGTCTTGGGGTTTTGAGAACATCCTGTCAGTGCGAAGAAGGCTGAATCTCGCCGAAAATTCATTAGGTTTTGGCTAGGGTATACCAAGAGAGTTCCTAAAGGCTTGGTGTTCTTTGGACTGAGAATTCATCGATGGCCAGTGCCGAGACAGTATCGTCAAGTACCCTAATTCTGGGAACAACGAGAGAAAAGGATGACTTGAGTCTTTCCATGTTGCGGAAGGCTATCAATCCTGGAGCATGCGTCACTCGTATCACGTTTGAAACCAATAACCTCAAAGAGCGTTACGCACATCATTTCAAAATGGAGAGTCGATAAAATCAATGGCATGTAAACAAATCATAGATTGCAGAATAAAAGCACTTACCAAGAACTATGTGTCTTCATTTGAAGCGCATCTTGTGCTAGCAGTGCTGTCTTTCCTCGCTACGTTAGATTTTGGCGGGAGTAGACTCAACCGTACATTCCGCACACTCTTGTTGCTCAAACCATTCTTGGACCCGTGATGCTGCTCCCTGACAGCCAAGGTAAGGGGACCCAGGTAAATTCTGTTCGGGGGGGAATTGAGATAGTTGGTGGCGTTGTCAACATAACTTGGCGTGCTTTTCGTACAGTTGAAGAACAATTCTCTCGTAATTTTGGATGTTCCTGTATCTAGAAAGACCACCCGACCCGGTGAACTATGAATCATACATATGATTTGTTAATATGTCGAAGAAAATTCAACGATAACAACAATCGAGGGAAGGCCGAGGGGAAAGTATTGGTTTCCTAATCAAATTTCCAGCAACAACAAGGATCGTAATACGCAATACGTACACACCGCACGGAATTCAAAAATCACAGCCCCCTAGCCAAGAAAGGCACTCCGCAATACGAGATCGCCGCCTCGCTGAGCGAGATGGACCTTGCAGATCCTTTATGCTTCAAAGGATGAATCAAGGGGTGTTGGGCTATCAACATGAGCGCAATTGAGCGCAACAATAATCAAGAGCGTAAAGTTAAACACCGAGAAACTTCCACGGCATGGCGGAAGCGGTTCCACAGGCTCCACAATAACTTAGTTTAAAGTACGCTGACGGAGAATGTACGGAGTACGTACACTGTGACAGTCCCCAGACCCCACTATTACACAGCCTTGTCTTACAATCCCAGCCGGTAAAGCAATAGTAATATGCGTACTCCGTATTGCGGCCCGTATAAAGTTTGAACATGTCACGGATACGAAATGGATTGACGTTCAGGCCTGGCCGAATACGACGTATAGAATTTTTTGACATATTGAATACGAATATGCGGAAATTGCAAACTCGGCGGTCTATATTGTGACCGGGGAAATTTAGCACTGATTCCCGGTATTATTATAATTTCCATTCCGAACGGTTTCATTCTCCGTGAGTCCGTATTGACTACGGGACAGTTACTGTGCACGGGCATAGAATTCAGACCCACTAAGGATCTTCTCTGTCATTAGAATCATCTACGTACGACACTACGGAGTACGGAGTACGTACTGGGGTAGGAAAACGCGATCTGAAATTCCGTCCTTAGTTTCAACTTGCGCGTAGTACCAAACGCCCGAACTTTTTAGCCTTGTTGATCTTTTTTCTTTTAAACGTCAGCCGATGGCACCTGCTTCATCCAGGATCAGCAATAGTGCTTACCAGATAACAGTCTTGCCATGCCGTGAGATCTTAATCGTCTTGGCATCAAACTACTGTGTGTGCAGTGTGTGTATACTGTTTACATGCAGCTAAGCAGCAAATTTGTGTATTTTCGTAACTCGGATTATTCAGGAATTCCATGTATTATTGCTACGTAGTTACGTAGGGGCTTTCAAATCAAAAACTTTAATTTTTTTCAGAACAAATACGTCAGCCATTGAAGACCAGTGGTCAGAATCTATCTATCATTCGCAGAAAAAAGTGAGGGGCAAATTTGCACATGCAGAGACTGCTTAACCAGTAAGCACAGAGTACATGTAATGGATCATGCGAGGCTGGTCTACCTTCGTAAATGGGCCAAGCTAGTTGGCTGCCGCCTTGTTTCTCGCCTTCATCGTCACGAGGAGACGATCGACTTTGACGAATGAACTAGACAGTTATAGTCAATATAATGCCCTGTTTCTCCTGATGCAGTGAATTTTCTTACATGGTGCGCTCCTTCATGGTTAGGTTCGGGTCGACAAGCTCAATGTCAAAGTTGTGGAAGAGGGTTGGAACGAGCTAAATAGTTAGCTATGATTCAACGAAACCACTAAAATATGCAATTCTTACCTTGGACATCTCAAGCCATGCAATATCTAAAGTTTACTTGTCAGCCATGCTCAGTGTTGTTCTAGAATGGGAGTAAAGTACTTCTTCCAAGGCAGTACCGTGATCCGGCACCAAAGCTGAAAAAGATACGCCCTAGCCGTTGTTAGAAAAAGAAAACCCAAGGTTTATGAGGCAGTTCCAAAAAGCTTACTCATCTGGCCTACGCGCTCGGGGTCTTCCATCCAACGCTCTGGGCGGAATACATCCGCATCCTCGCCAAAGGTCTTCTTGTCTCGGTTGATTACCCATCCGTTGATGCTCAAGTTCATCTATTTCATGTCAGTATGAGTCACTTCGCCTATAGATGTATATAGAAAGAGAGATAGAGATCTTACTCCACCAGGGAAATATTGGCCGTCAATGGTGACACCTCCTTCGGGAACTCGGCGACCAAGATTCATGCCAATCGCAGGATGAAGGCGCATTGCTTCCCACATGACCGCCTGTAGGTATGGCATACTGTTTGCCATTTCCAAGTTGAAAATACCTCCCGTTGCAAGATTGTTTTCTTTTGCAGTCGCATCTACTTCGGCCAAAAGTTTCCTTTTGCTTTCAGGACTCTTGATCACGTAGTAGACGACCGACGAAATAGAAATGGCGGTTGAATCGCTGCCTGCAAAAATGTTGCTGGCCACCATAGAGGTTACAGAAATGTCATCCAAAATGGGCTTTTCCTTTTGGATATCAAACAATTGTCCGAGGATATCTGCGTGGGCGCTTCCGCGCTCTTTGCGCTCGGAGATTGATTTGGCGGCCATTGTCAAAAGGCTGCCTTGGCGAGCAGTAACTGCAAGATGATTTCCAATAATAGGAGTCAGTTTGGCATTGAGCCAGTACAGCCAGGGTACATAGCCGGACCAGGCAGCAGATCGTAGTGAGTTGTCAATCATGCTGAATGCACCGTCATCTTTGCCGGATTCCATGAAGCCGAACTGCTTGGAAAAGGTTACCTCTCCAATGACGTCTAGATTTGAGTTAGATCTTGATGTCTATCAGTTATGGGCGTGATTGTGAAGAAATTACTGACCGAAACCAAACAGCTGGATCCAGTAACTCATGTTAATTTCCTGATCCTTCATCTCGGACATCTTGTTGATGAAGACCGAAACTGCCTTGTTGACATATGGCTCCAACTTCTTCATATTGGATAAAGAATAAATATTGCTAACGAGCCGTCTTTGGTTTCGATGGATTTCTTCGCTTCGTTCAGAGAACAAATCCCACTTACGAGTGCCCTGCCAGACACTGTACCAGTCGCTTTTGCGGAATGCGGTTCCAGCGCCTACATTCATTAGCATCTCTTTGTCTGTCCTTGGGACCGATAATCACTGACCATAGATGATTGTGAGCGCATCCGGGTTCGCTGTGCTGACTTCATTTGGTGCGGTTCTGACCAGAGTTCCATACTTGTCGTGCATGGCCATCATAGTCCGGTGCATATTTCCCTTGCGAGCATAGTAAACATTCCACCAAGGAGTCCATCTGGCCCAGAATGGACCTGGGATGTTTCTTAGGGGATCACGGATGCGAAAAAACAAGAAAACAACTATCAAGCCCAGCCCGATAACCCAAGTGAATGGAACATTTTGGGTATTTGGGCTCAAGAGGGACTGAACCAATCCTTGAGCCATGACGAAAACCCGAGGATTGTAACTCTTAGATTAAAGTATAAACCAAAGATTTCATGGATTGCAAATCAAAACTCCCTTATTAGTATTTCATGACAGGAAAAGTGCTCACTTTAAGAACTAAGCAGTCAACTTGAGTGGCAAAGCTAGGTAATCCTTAGTCGGAAGATCTCTCCACTCAATGCATAACGTTGAAACAATAATGCAAGGTAAAAAAAGCCTAGTATTACGAGCTTACTCAGATCAATAGCGGAGTCAAAGGTGTTCTGCGGGGACTTCCTGGTTTCTTGGCCTTAAAAAAAAGACATGCCCCAGTTCTGGGGGCTATTCTGGAGTATGAACTATTGGTTGGGTATGGAATAACCATACGGGATGTAAGCCGTGCGTGGCATGACACAGTCTAGATTGCATGTAGCTTATTATCACACGAGAAGTGGAAAATCAAAAAAGACTTAGTTGCAGCTCATGGATTTATGGAAGTCCCCATCTGTAAGCAATTACATAAGACGTGGAGGGCCTCAGAGGCCAAAATGTTGCCTACTGGTGTCCGACAACATGAAATGGTTGCTCGTATTTGAGCGTCCATGTATATATCAATCAATAACCTTAACAGACCCTTCTTCAAATAATGAAGGAATACAAAAAGGTAACATATGAAATTAAGCTTTTCATAGGCCTTCAGATCTTATAGATTCAGAACAATATCACAAAGTCTAAAAAAAGATCTGGAGGGCATCTGGAACCTGGACGAAGATCTCGACGACACGTTTAGTATTCCGTCTAAAGTATAATCCTACACTACTAATGATCTTTTTAGTTGCGTCATTATAAGAAAAAGAATTTTTTGCGAGAGCAGAAAGATTTCAAGAAATTTAACTGGATAACAAATTCCAAGCTAGTATCTCCGAGAATCACAACTCTTTGGCCTCCCGTCTTCCTCGTATCGCCAAGGTTTCCTGTCTTAGTGCATGTTGGTTTCCTGGCCTGAAAGTATAATACGTACGTAATAGATACGGCGAGCTTTTTTTCTATAGCCGAACCGATAGTGGTCATGGCGTGCGAAATTTGGCGAGTCCTGGCACAACCTCGGCATGGTTTTTGTAGTTTATGCAAGTTTTCCCAGAGCAAAGGATAAATTATATAGATTACTTGAGAGCGTGTGTGCCTATTTTCATGCTACATGGCCAGGTGAACAACATTACATCAATAATAATAATTAGTCTCACAGTCTCGTATTATAAGAAAAGATAGGTGTAGTGATTCGCTGATCAATACGCCGGAGTCGTCTCACGAGGCTAATCCTCCGGCGAAGCAGCAGGATTCACAGCTGCACGCACACTCATGCTTGACGTAAACTAAATATTGTGTAACACGTACATGCCACATTGCCCAAAAGCGCTGCCCGTAGATTAATAGCAATGAAATGGGACAATTTAATAATATTTTAGTCTATTTTCTTCCGTTGACCTATTGACGAGTTTCCGCACAGGTGTGCTACCCATGGCTTACTACTTAGCACTGTCTATAATTAGTACCATATGGCATACACGAAGTATGCATATGATTAATAATATAGAATACGTATTAGTATTAAGGTTACATGCCGCGCAGGTTTTTCCATTTGAGGCAGTTCGGAAGTTGCTTAAATTTTTGGTTTCTATTGCGGATCGCTGCTCTAGTTCGGTCCTTGGCAAGCCAGTAATGAATAAGCTCTTACTCAGTTTAAAGGAAACCAGAGTCTGGCCCTTTGCGTTGGTCTCATCAGCACCAGCTTACTGTGTGGGTTCAACTAAGCCTTAAAGGAAGTCTATGCGAACAGAATCGCGTCATGCATGATTACTGTTTATTTGGCCTTCTCAAACGTTTATGCCTGCATGTACAACTGTACATGTAGTTAACGGGCGGTCGCACCGGTTTCGACCTAGGTCAGTTTTCAATCTTATAGAAGGATTAAATTAAACATGTATTTTTCGCTGTATCGTTCCAACCAACGACAGAAGTCGCACTGGGGTTCGGATAAACAGGTTCTGTATCCATTCGGCTTCGGACTTAGCTATACCCAGTTTGACATTTCGTTGGTTTCTGTGACCTGATCATTGCAGAACAGCGACGAGAAAACCCTCACCATCCAAGCGCGAGTCAAAAATATCGGAACGCGGCCTGGAGCTGAAACTGTTCAGCTATATCTTTCGCCGCCGACCTCCAACTCTGTAGAGCGGTCAGTGAAGTCATTGTCAGGGTTCGCCAAAGTCCACCTTCAGCCGGGAGCAGAAGAATTGGTGGAAATAAAGCTGAATAGGGACGCTGCTGCGTTCTAGGACGAGGAAATCGAGATGTGGAAGGTTTCGGCTGGTGTGTACGAACTCCTAGTCTCCACCAGTTCTCATCCAATTGATGTGAAAGCTAGCACAACGCATTCTGTGGCAGATGAATTCACCTTTTCGCCATAGATAGCTGCCAACTGCATCCAAATTTCAAGTCATGGGAGTGTGACTTTAATGTACATCTAACCAAAGTCAATAACCCTCGACGGGAGCAGCATGAGCAATAGCATATTTCAAATTTTATAGAGAGGTGGAGCATTTCAATGTTAAAGAAAATCCAGTGAGGCCAGATTATACCAATATTGTTGGCAACTCATATGTAAGGAGGATTTCTTCCAAAAAAGGAAATGTTCCTGATGATGCACCAATACATTTCTTTTTTGTTTTTGAAAAATAACTCGTACTAATACTTGCTACACTGCATTCCGCGACAAACAATTACATGAGCCCACCCATACTTACTGTTGGTCATACCCTAACCCTGCCACAATGCTCTCTCTCATATAGTCTAGACCCACAGTAGTTGCTCGGTGGCAACCGGTTGGCTTGAAATATTTGAACGTGACCAAGGTAGGAATGATCAACGTCTTTCATCACAGTTACCAGCAAACAGAGCATTAACTGATGTATCAAATTGGCTATTTCACTGTCTGTGGCTGAGATGTGGCTGGTGCTGTCTTAGTCATCGGTGGCTTCCCCGCACCGTTTTTTGGCCCACGACAACTTCTCGCCGACTCAACATCACCATCGCAGACGGCTGCTTGTCAAATAGACGATTAGGGGATGGCGGCGGATTTGCGCCATCCAGTGTGGACGGTCACGTTGCAGCAGCTTCATTGCAGATCCCGATACCGACACGGTCCCGATTGATAAAGAACCAGAAGCGCGAACAATAATGTCCAAAGGATGCTACACTTGTCGCCGACGCCGCATTGTCTGCGACAATGGTCGCCCGACCTGCCGCAAGTGCCACGATGCTGGGAAGGAGTGTCTGGGCTATCAGAAGCCGTTGGTCTGGGTTAAAGGCGGCGTGGCCAGTCGTGGCAAGATGATGGGACTCAGCTTTGATGATGTGACTTCGAACCAGGAGTCTCCGAGCAGAGCAAGCATGGGCTTTTGTTCGGCTGCTTCTTCAGATCAGAGACGTATGATGGAGCAGACAGAGCAGGACCGATGTGAAAGCGAAACCCTGCCGGACGATGGAAGTCTGCAGATCCAAGTCCAGACGCTGCCTGAAGCAACGCTGGCCAAGTACTACAACAATGATGGAGCACTTGTACACATTCGACGGGTTCCTCCAGAGTCACCCACGTTCTCGTTGGTGGATCCGCTCTTTCAAGACGTGGACAAACTGTCGAGGATGTACATCTCACACTGTATGATCCCTTTTTATATAAACAATACTAAAGGTATCCTTAATTGACTCAACCAAACCACTAGTCGACCTGCACTGTGTCCGGGCGTTCTGTCTCTACGACAAAGTCCGCAACCCTTACCGCGAACTTATTCCATACATAGGCGAATCTCCCGTATTGACAGACTCTCTGGCTGCTATCGGCGCGATCCATCATGCGTACATGTTCAGCAATGAGCATCAATTCTCGCCGTCGTCCGAAAACGAGGTCCCGGAGATGCGGGAGTCTCTCTTGTCGCTTGGCCGGCATCCTGTTTCCTTTTCTGCGCAGCCCAGTAATGCCCAGGCATTCTCACATTTCTTGGGCCTGAAGCAACGTGCATTGCGCCAGCTATCCATAGACGTATCGCGCCCGTCCACGCGCAACGACGACAGGACAATTGCAGCCATTTTCGTTTTGATCCTGCTCAATGCGATTGAATCCGGCAACGGGGCGTGGAAATACCATCTCGAGGGTGCAAAGAGCATTCTGCGAGACAAACTTCTCCTGAGCGCCAACCACTCGACGACAACAGAAGGCATAGACACATTCGTCATCGACTCCTGCCTAATCACCGAAATAATGGGCTCGACGCTGGCCCGTCCGGGCGTGCTCTCCAGGCCTTTCTATTCCCAAAGCATGGGAGCTACGGTTCTCCAGCGCCTCGAGAAAACCGCCTGGGTGGGCTGCCCAGCATATCTCTTGGATGCAATGTTCTTTGTGCACGCGCAGCGTTTTTCGAATTACGGCAACACCCCAGGCTATGACTACTCGCTGTCTTTCTCTTCTTCTGCAACTGGCGAGGCAGCCACAGAATCCCCGCTTGCGATTCTCCGACACATCGACGCGTTTGACCCGGTTGCCTGGGCTGGTGAGATGCAGTCATATCTGCTCCTATCCGATATATCCCAACGAGTCGCTCTGGCATGCGCCTACAAGGCTGCTGTATACCTGTACGCGCGACGGGTCGTGTCCGTGTTTGGATTCGACCTCGACTCCGACGAAGCGTGGAAAGACCGCGACACAGTCGTGAGTGAGCTCGTGCACAATCTCTCGCAGATCCGGTCCGACGACGAGCATTTCAAATGCACAATCTGGCCGACTTTCATTGCGGGTGCCGAGAGCACGCACGCGGAACAACGCGCGTTTACGTTGCAGCATCTGTATCTACTGTGGAACGACTTCTGCAGTGTCAATCTGCACAATGCGGCGTGTGTGTTGAAGATGATGTGGCAGAAGCAGGACGAGCGGAGTCGGTCGATTGAAGCCGAGACTTCTTCTGAGTTTGATTGGATTCAGGAGCTGGATCAGTCGCGGACAGACTGGCTTTTTATATGATTTTTTTCCCCTCTTTTCTTTGATGAACTATAAAATGCATTGGTGGTTCTCTGACGTTCCATCGATTGATGGGCATGTATGCATTTGCGATTGTTTAGTTTAGACTATTAATAATACCAAATTTGTACAATCATTGATAATCATGTTATTCCAACTGTGGGCAAAAAAAAATGTAATAATTGTTGGATAATAAGAACTGACCAACTAGCCGAAGGCTTTTTGGCTCAGCAGCTAACACGCTGAGAATAGTATCCATATTGATTAGAAGAGGAATGTAAAAAGAGGAGATTATGGGAAATACACTTTGGAAGAGAACGAAAGGGGATGTGAGAATGAAGATAGGATAAAACGATATATAGATGCTTGGAATAAAACAAGGAATCTAAACAGGGAGACAAAGAAAATCGTTCGATTGAATAGTCTATATATAGACAGCACCAAAAAGGAAAAACGGATTCTAAATGCAGGAATGTTAATTTTTCAACACAAAACATCTTCGTGATATGTCCGACATGCAAAATTCCAGAAAGGGGGAGATCGGGAAAAACGAAAACAAAACGCCACCAAATATCATTGGTAATGCAAGTGAACAGCGCGGGTTAAGACATGACATCCCAAAAGAACACAATAGATGGAAAAAACAAGGCATGCTGACAAAACTAGTATGCACCATGAAGAACGCTCGATGACAAGTCGAAATCATGTGATTCGCAGAAGGAGGGTATAAAAAAATGGAACGATTCAATGAAATAGAGAAACTAAAAGACCGCAGCAAGACCGTTCTTCGAATGTCGTTTGCTGAATCGGTTTTTCTTCCCTTTCATGGAATCTGTGTCTGTGTTGTGGTTTTTATGAAGAGTCGTTCTCCCGGACGAGGCAAGTTCGCTTTGGAACTCGGAAGAATGGTCAATAGTGTTTGCCTGGCTGGAAAACGCAGATGACAAGTCTCGGTAGTCATCGGCCGAGTACGGATTGTTTTGCTGTGACAAGGCAAAATCTTTGGCCCGGTCGAGAGTGTCGATCCATTCTTGCGTCGAAGTTGCATTCGCCTTGACCTCTTCGAAGACATAGTGTTTGTCTCGCTGTCCACCATTAGTTGAAGTACAATAAGAACATAAAAAAAAGACGTACCGTATCGACAATCCATGAAGAAGCACCCTTTGAATCCACGGTGCTTCTGTAGCTGGTTTCAGGGGCTAAGAGGGAAATTTCAGTCTTGACCCTCTTGTCGTCACCCCCTGCAGCAGCAAGTATAATGCGAGCTGAAGACGTGATCATGACTAAACGCTGCTTCTTTTTGGACACACCACCGCCGAAGAAACGAGAGAACTTCTTTGGTGGCTCGGCCTCTGCAAGCCCATTGCGTCCGGCAGGGCTGTGCGCGGCATGGGAGGCCAAAACGGTCAAGTTTCCTAGTTTTAGAATGCGCTCGTTGTTTCTGGAGAGAACCGGAGACCATTCAATATCTAGCTGGCTGGGAGGAGGCAATTCAGTGATAACACGTGGGTAGCTCTTGGAGTTGTTTGCCACGCTAGAGGAAGGCGCTGCGGAAATATTTGGTGGGAAACTGTCGTCGTCGGCGCCGCCATTCAACTTGATCGGTTCTCGCGCTGGAGGGCTGTATGATTTCAATCGAGGGGCTTTTTGTTTCCAAAGAGCTCGTCCCCAGGTTACACCGTCGAAGAACTCGTGGTTCTTGATATGCTCGATTGGCAGACGACGGGTGGGATCGAGAACGAGAAGTCGTTCAACGAGGTCGCGCGCGACAGGAGGGAATCCGGCGGGGAATTCATACTCGAGAGCAACGATTTTCTGGAAGGTCAGATATTCGTTGGCGGCTTTGAAGGGCGGCCGACCGGCCAGAAGCTGAAAGACAATACACCCAAAGGCCCAAAGGTCACTGGCTTTGCATGCATTCTTATCGGTGAGCAATTCAGGGCTCACGTATTCTGCTGTTCCGACAAAAGAGCTCGCACGTTCCTCTTCCGGAAGCTCTGCGGAGTCCAGAGGAGACGGATCACTGAAGCTGTCGTCATTCTTCTTGGGCGTGTTGAGGATCTTGGCAGTGCCGAAATCGGTGATCTTGGTGTACATGTGGCTGTCTAGCAAGATATTCTCTGGTTTCAGGTCACGGTGAATCACACCTCGTTTGTGCATGTAGTCGATAGTATCAAGGATCTGAGCACAATAGAACTGGGTGCATTCTTCATCAAAGGTGGACATGCGTTTTAAAACGCCAAGCAATTCTCCGTTCTTGCACAGATCAAGAACAAAATATAGTGAGCGCTCATCCTGAAAGGTATAGTACAGTCGGACTATTCCTGGGTGGTCGGTAAGCCGATTCAGTGTATCTTTCTCGATGTTGACGTATTTGACTTTTTTCTCCTTGATGATATGTCGCTTGTCCAGGATCTTGATCGCATATTCATTAAGAGTCTGACGGTCAGTGGCCAGACATACAGTACTGTAGGAGCCCTCGCCTAACGTCTGCCCGAAAGAAAAATCGCGAACGCCCTTTTTGATGTAGCGAGAGACGGTTCTGCCGTTGGCATCCACTTCTTGTCTGATCCCGACGGCGGCACCACGATCTTGCCAATCTTCACTGCTAGTCGGAGGTCCGTTTTCTAACGAATACGGCGAGGTGGGATTGGAGATGACGTTGTGACCGAGGCGCGAGCCCTGGCGCAATGGCAGCTGGCCGTTCCCGGGCATGAATTGGGCCTTTTTGTACGAGCGATCACTGTGACTGTTATCCCTCGAGGGCACCCCTGCCTGAAGAGCGGCGGATCCACCTCGCGAGTCGGAGCGATACATCAGCTCTGGGCCACCAGAGGCACTGGAATCAGTTCGAATTCGGTAATTATTCATTTCCCTGGCGGCGGCAGAGCCATTGGCATAATGGCTGCCCTGTACGTGGGTTGAGGCGGATCGCGGAATGGTTTGGTGATGGCTCGACGAGGGCGGATGGTCTGGCAAGTAAGCTACGGACGAGCGGTTGTTTGGGCGGCGAGCCGACGGGGCGACATCGATGGCCGAGGCCTGGGATTTGTACGAGCTGGCCAGGTCGCCCAGCGTGTCGGGGGTAGAGTCCGGCTCCAAGGCATCGAGCGTGGGCAGCGGCGGAAGCGAGTAATTTGGTTGTTGGGATTCGGATAGAGGGGGGAGATTGGATGGTTGAGGAGCCGCGGCGCCGGGGAGCTTTGGTTCTTCAGGAGTGAGGGAGTCGTCTGGGTTTGCAATCCTCAATCCGCCTAGCGACTGGGAGAGGCTCAGGTCGCCCTCCATGGTCAGAAGCGTGGGTGAGAGTCGGGAGCACGCAAGTGCACGAGAAAGTCGGATCGGTTGTTATGGCTGGCAAGCAACACAGGGGCGGACTGAATCGATGAAGAACCCAATGGTTTGGTATTTAGGAAGACATCAATAGGCCAACAGACAGTAGATTCGAGCAAGCGAGTGTAGTCAGGCTTATTATGGCGGCGGCGATCGCATCGACAACGGATGCATGGTATTTGCTCGACAGCGGGCGAGAATAAAGGTGTTGGGCCGGTGCCTACTCGGGGGAGATAGGTAGTCAGGGCGCTCGGACGGAGGAATCTGACGAGAGCAAGGAGCACGGTGAGGCTTGAGGGGGTGACGATGGCTAGGACGATGGCGCCGGCGACAGATGCGATGGTCGGAGGAGAGCGATGATGGATGATAGAGGAGGGAGAGCGAGGGAGAGGGAAGGAAGACCACTGCTGGTGTGCTGCGGTGTGCTGTCATGCGTGGTGGAGGGCCGCGAAGCAGGCGAGACGGGCGGCGGCTGCCCTTGGCACGATTAACCGCGCCTCAAAAGGGGGGCTCGACACGCACGCCGGGCGGAGCAGTTATAAATACTTTATAGATACAAAGATGCGGTGGAATTGTGTTTGAGCGTTTATTTTGCTGCTGTTTACTATTTACTACACACTGACTCAGGTCCCTATGGATCTGGACTCTGCTGAGTCCACGGATGACCCATTATGAGACGTCGTGTTTCACCTGTCATAATAAGCTCATTACACCAAGACAAATCTAGCCATGCTTGAATCAGCAATGCTTTTATGATGACTTGTCTCAGTTATTAGTGCTAGGTGATCACAATTGGCCAGGTAATAATTATCAATTGATACTCCTGTACCAGAGTTGGTATACTGGATGTAATTAGTCTGTATACACTGCGGACCAGACGCACCTGCCTCGCGGCCACATACTGTACATACCTCTGTAGGTAACTGCCAGGCAAGGAAGGCACGACCGGCCCAGACCAGGACGATGCTACATCAACACACCTGACAATGCATCTTCCTTCAATGTTGCCAACCACTTCCATTGACCCGACACCATGTTCCGCTCGCTGCCCAGTCGCATCCAGCTCTCGGAGCGCGAGGTCTATCAGACCCTGCAACAAGTCATCATCGAGCGCGCCGTGCGCCAGCAACTCGAGACTTTGCGACTGAACGAAATCACAAGTGACCTGCGCTACTGCCATCTGCGAGCCACGTCGCCGTGGTCCCCGCCCTCTTCGATGTTGACTTTGACTTCTCCGTCGTCGTCGTCGTCGTCCGGGATTATTTACACGCCGAGCGATAGTGAAGGGGATGAGCTTGATGGAAATGTTTGTCTGCTTGCGGCGTCATCTCCAAGTCCCAGAGATTCGTCACCGCCGCTGTCGTTCTATTCGGCCGATCATCATCAGGTCCCAGCAAGATTGGTCCGCGCCAGGCTAATTAACGTGGATCGTCAAGTTCGAGATGGAGATCTAGATGGTGGACGAGAATCGACAGCCGCGTTGGAAGACGAGGAGGGTGATGTTGGCCATGACTCGCCGCCAGAGCAAGGTCCTTTGGCGCAGACGCTGCCTAGTCCGCGGTGTCGGATTCGACGTGTGGTTGGGTCGGGGCATCATGGTGCTTTTGTTTGACTTGGGCGGTATCGTATCTATACTGCGTTGGCAAGTTGGAAAGTGTTTTACATCAATTCATCCAGCTCGAAGTATTTTGGAAGTGACAAGTGTGGGTGAACAAGAGATCCACTAGTCTGACGTGTATATTTATTATGAGAATGGCTCCTTTGCTTGAAATTGAATCATGCATTCATAAATGTACTCGATGTTACTCTCAACTACATGGTATATCCAAAACTAGTAGAAGCAATAGATTCAGTCTAAAACACTCTATGCCAAGACAACCAGACAAGCAACCCTGAAATCCTGGACAATTCATACACTCAACATTCGAGCCGACATGCATGCCAATCAGTTGATTTCAAGAAACTCGAGAAACGAAACTGAAAAAGGTATATCCCACGTTATGAACTCTTGTTTATAAATACTTTAATGCTCCGTTCCATGTACCTTCGTCACACAAAAGAAAGACATAAAAAATGAAAAAAAAAAAAAAATGAAGAAAAAAGAGGAAAAATTAAGACGGGTCTAAAATAGCAAAAACACTATATTCTTCCCCTCCTGCATGTCAATTCGTTTACTTCTTCTTGGCGAAAACCTGGGCACCATCGACCAGACGGCGCTCGGTGTTCTGTCGGCCGTTGACAAAGTCAGGGTAGTTGAGGGTCAGCTCAACGGAACCGTTGACAATGTTGTCCACAGCCTCGACACCGAGCATGAACGAGTGGTCCTGGTTACCGACCTCGTAGCGCCAGCTACCGAAACGGCCACGAGACCAGATGCCCTTCTCCTGGAGCTTGGGCAGGATCTTGGTCAGAGCGCCCTCACGCTCCAAAGAGGGGGTGGGGTAGCCGTGGTCGAAGCGGCGGTGGTAGGTAGAGACAATCTCATCGCCAGGCTTGAGCATCTCGGTGTTGACGAGACCCTGGATGGAGTCCTTGAGGATGTTCTCAACGTCGACAGGCTTGTAGGAAGACTCGGAGACTTCCAACATGATGGACCAGTAAGGACCAGGCTTGGCACCGCTGCTGGCGGGCTTGGAGCCGTCAGCGAGCTGGAGAGTGGGCAGCTCCTTGGAGGCCTCAGGCTGGTTGTGTGGGGAGTAGTTGGAGAAGATGGTCGCACGGTAGAAGGGGCAGTTGTCCTCGGGGAAGTACAGCTGTTTGAAAAAAATTAGCCTCGCATATTGGGGAAATTTAAAATTGTAAATCAACTTACCCAGCACTTGTCACCAATGCGCTCCGGGCGCTCTCCACGGATACCGACACCGATAACGTGGGTGGTGGAGTAGAAGAGATCCTTGGCATCCTCGACAAGGTCCTTGTCGCCGAGTTGGTCGATCAAGCCGTCAACGGCCATGGTCGACACGAGCTTCTCGTAACCGACAGTGGTGCCGTCGCCGAGAGTGACAACCTTGGCGCCGGCGTTCACCTTGGTGACCTTGCCGTGCTCACCGTAGCGGGTCTTCTCCTTGGGCAGAGTGTCGGCAACGGCGATCCAGATACCACCGGTACCGCCGCGGGCGGGGAAGCGGAAGGTCGCGTTGGGGCCCCAGTTACCGGCAGTCTTGTTCATGATCACGTTGGAAGTGACAGCCTTGACGTTGGGAGCGGCAACACGCTCACCGAGCCACGAGCATTGCATCTGGACTGGGTTAGCTGCTGCTTGGAAACAAAAGATGGATGCATCTGGATCTTACCTTGGTGGTGGGAACAGCCCAGACCTTGAAGTTGTAGGGTCTCATGAAGAGGTCGGCCAAGCCAACACCCATCTGGCGCAGAATCCACTCGTCAAAGTCCTTGGGCTTAGTGTTGGAGACGCGGGCCTCGAGGGCAGCATCGATCATGCCCTCGATGCAGCGCACCTGCTCCTCCTTGGGAAGCATGGAAATGTTGTTCTGGAAGGGGTAAGGAACCCATTGGCCCTGGCAGCGGACGTAGGAGATACGCTGGTGGGTGTACCAGTCGTCAGACTTTGGGAGAGCCTCGTCGATGCAGTCATCGAAGTACTTGTAGTGGGAGAAGATGACGTGACCACCGACATCGTACAGCTGCGAGCAATTAGACGGGTGCGCAATTTTTTTTTACAGGCAAGTAACTTACGAAGCCTTCGGGAGTGACATCGGTCGAGGCAAGACCACCGGGAGTCTCATTCGAGTCAACAATGAGCCATGATGGGCCGTCCTGTTCACATTGTTAGGCGCCCCCTTTTTTTTCAGCATGGCGGGGGAGAAAAGCAACATACAATCTGGTTGAGACGCTTTGCAGCGCCCAGGCCGGTAGGACCAGCGCCAATGACGAGAACGTCAACGGAACTGCATTGCAAAGACTTGTCAGCAAGGCAATGGAGAGAGGGGATGGTGGTGGTGGTGGCAGCGGTGTGTTGACAACAGAGGGGTCGGCGGTCACTCACATATCTGGGTGGCTCATCCTGCCTTGGAGGATATCCTGGAAGCTGGGCACACGGTTGAGGGTCTTGCGAGCGATGTTAAGCATAGAAGACGACTGGATTGCTGGCGACAGCAACAAGAAGCAGAGCAAGAGCGATTGGGGTCTACTGGAGAGAAAGAGGGACGAGGAGAGAAGTTTTGTTGTGAGCTGCTGGCACTGTTGCGCTGGTCCCGGTTGTGGGGGTTGGCGGGCGGTCACCAGCCGGCCTAGTCCACAGGGCGGTGAGCGTGCCTGTTTGTTTCGTTTCGTTTCAAGTCCGGTTCCGGTTTTTTTTTTTTTTTTTTTTTTTTGCCTTTCCACCACGATAGCAGTGGAGCCTACGGAAAGGGGCGATTCAGTTTCACCCAGCAAAAGTCATCAGAATTATGGGCGTCATAGGGACAGCCCCATCTGACAGCCTCGTGCAATTTCCACCCCCTGAGCTCTGCCATTAGAGGCGATGGCAAATGGCGACAGCCAATCAAAATAGAACTATGGCCCTTTCCGTGTTTATCAAGGCCTTGGACCCCTCGATCTCGTCAATTATCTTAGTGATTAGGGGATCAATGAATTTATTGTTCTTTTGACCGACAAGCGGTCGCTGTCATCCGCCGGGCACTAGTTTACTAAGACAGAGCGTCGACAGCTGCTGCGATAAGCGTAACCAAGGCACCGGAAACGGCCCCCTTTGCAGAGGACGCTGGCCGACTCATGGCCAGGCATCTGTGAATATCATTGTTACCTCTTATTATTTGGACAGCGCTCTGTATGGCCGTTCACCTGTCGTTGGGGGATTGGCAATGGTTACATTGGCCGCTGGGAGATGGATGCAAAAGGGATACGCTCAGGAGACCGATCTGCTGGATCGCTGTACAGAAATGCCGTTTTGGGCGGCCAGTAGTGAAATGAGGGGCCCACAGGGCGATCAGCCAGGCGGCGGGCGATGTGCCGGCCATGGTCTTCTCCGATTATGGATGTGCCTCTACGGGTCGCGTTGGGGGGGTACGCATACAAAGCACTGCTGACCCAGAGCGATATCAGGTACGTGCGAGGTACACAGGCACACAAGGGGATCTTGCTGCTGTTGAAGGTGCCGCAAACAGCACCGGGACAGGGCACAAGGTATAAAAAAATAAGCTCGGGCGCCTGCACGAAATCGGGCTGTGATTCGCCACTGCCGCGAGGCCTGGGCTGCAGCGGCGGGCCCTGGTAGGCCGGGTGGGGACGCCCAGGTCCACTCTTCCGCTAGCTGTGGTGGGGCGTTGTCCCTCATTTGCAATATCATTGGGTGTTAGCAGTGGGGTGGCTCCATGGGGCGGACAGCCCTGGCCAACCTAGACGCCGGACGCCATGTGGGGCTGCCATCGCCTTGATTTGGCTGTCTTCTTGTTGCTGGTCTGAGTATGGAACATGTTACGTGTCTTCTCTCCAACAGCACTCGAGTCGCTCAGTCGATGAGGATAGACACTGATCGGCGCCGGTCCACCGTCACCCGTCCGAGCGAAACTCCGTTGAAGATCAGGAATAATTAGTACGAATCTGTTAGTCCGTCTGGAGTTGTATTTAATATTGTAGGGATTCTAGGGAAGGGCATGCAGTGCGACGCGGTGGTTATGTAGCATGCAAGCTGTACAGTGTATACGTAGGAGATTAAATGACGACGTTGGAGCATGCACTTTATTAATAGAGCGCATGTGCATGTATGGAGTAATCTAGGTGCGACAGTCGATATACATGTACGTACGTACTCCGTATTGTGTTCTATATTTGACGCTGTATTACGCATAAATACACAAAGTACATGTATGGAGTACGAGCACCATAAGTAGCAAACGCTGCATTGAACAGCCGTTGACTCGTCACAGCTTACAACTTCCTCTGTACAGCTGATAGAGACAGATCGCGGCTAGGCTAGTTCCAGATCATTCAGCCTCTTTTTCTGAATATGGACAGCTTACCATCCAGAGTTGGGACTTGGCACCGTATGAATGTCTGTAACAGGATACAAAGTGAAACGGTGTTTCACTGTCCCATTGCCACCGCCCCCCTTTTCCGGCGGCCACGTTCACTGCTTGCGGCTGGTCACTTGCCCGGCGATCGGTCCGCTTATCAGCCAGTAGCGCTGCCCCACCGGCTGGGCCCGCGGGCCAACCAGGCGCGAGTGTCAGCGCCAGGCCGCTAGCCCACGCGCGGCCTAGCGCGGAAAAGCCTGCGCCCATTCCATCCCTTGGCTCAGCCCGCTTCCGGCTGCCATCATCATTACTTCCTCTTGCTCCCGCGCATTCCCCCCCAGGTCCGCGAACGTGCTTCCCTGAACTTCCACCACCACTCTTGCTGCGTCTTTCGTCCTTGCTCCTTGTGATCTCTTGCAGTTGACCACAGCCACTCGTTAAGCTCTTCGTCTTCATCTTCTTCTTTTCATCCCCTTTCTTCGTTGCCTCGTCTTCCGAGGTCCCTTGCTACTACCTCCCTTAATTAATTGCTCTCCTGCCCCTTATCGCCGAGAATAACACGACAACAAAAACAACACCACACCGCAACGACACCCGTCACCACCGCTCCCCGTGGCCTCCTCATCGTTCGGCAACAGCAGCCTCCTCCGGCAGCGCCCATTTGAATTACAACAGTTCTTTCAAGAACAAGCTCGTGCGCTCTCTACCATCATGTCTGACGGAGAAAAAGCCCGTACCTCTGGCGAGGTCTCCCGCCCAGAGCAGACCTTGCCGACCGTCAACCCGGCGGCCGAGAAGGCTGAGCCTCCCAAGGCTGCTCTGCACCCCGCCTTTTACGTGATGTAAGTTATCCTTCTCGATGTGATCTCGCAGTCGAACTTGTCTGCTAACCTGCTGCAGTGCCTGGATTGCCCTCAGTTCCAGCGTCATTCTGTTCAACAAGCAGATCCTGGCGAACGAGGCTGCTCCTTTTGGTAAGTTCTGCCCAGCCTGCAATATGCAATCGCTCAAATGCTAATTCGTGTCTCAAACAGCCTATCGTACGTGATGATCCCGCATAACACGCTACAAAGTAACAATAACTAACCATCAACAGCTATTTTCTTGACAACATGGCACTTGACCTTCGCCACCATCATGACCCAGATCCTCGCTCGCACCACCAACTTGCTCGATGGTCGCAAGACCGTCAAGATGACTGGCCGCGTCTACCTGCGTGCTATCGTCCCCATCGGTCTTTTCTTCTCTCTGTCCCTGATCTGCGGTAACGTTACCTACCTGTACCTGAGTGTCGCCTTTATCCAAATGCTCAAGGCCACCACTCCCGTTGCCGTCTTGCTTGCGACTTGGGGTCTCGGAATCGCCCCTGTCAACCTGAAGACCCTCATGAACGTCTCCGCCATTGTCCTTGGTGTCGTCATCGCTTCTTTCGGTGAGATCCGATTCGTCTTGATCGGTTTCCTCTTCCAGATCGGTGGTATCATCTTCGAGGCCATTCGCTTGGTCATGGTCCAGCGTTTGTTGAGCTCTTCTGAGTTCAAGATGGACCCCTTGGTCTCTCTGTACTACTTTGCTCCTGTCTGTGCTGTCATGAACGGTGTCACCACTCTGTTCCTCGAGGCTCCTAAGATGTCCATGACTGATATCTACAACGTCGGTCTCATCACTCTCCTCGCCAACGCCATGGTCGCATTCATGCTCAACGTCTCCGTTGTGTTCCTGGTAAGTCTTGATTCTAATGAAAAATGACACAACGTACTAACTAGCACCAGATTGGCAAGACTTCTTCCCTGGTCATGACCCTCTGTGGTGTCCTGAAAGATATCCTTTTGGTTGCTGCTTCCATGGCCATCTGGCACACCCCTGTCACTCCTCTCCAGTTCTTCGGCTACTCTATTGCTCTTGGTGGACTTGTCTACTACAAGCTCGGTGGCGACAAGATCAAGGAGTACACCAGCCAGGCCAACCGCTCTTGGGCCGAGTACGGCGCCACCAACCCTGGCCAACGCCGTGTTGTTGTCATTGCTGCCGTTGTCCTCGGTTTCTTCCTCTTTGTTGGAGCCCTCGCCCCTAGCTACGCTCCCGAGTCCGTCGACCGTGTTCGCGGTGCTCTGGGCGGTGCCTCCGCTGGCAATGCTTAAACGCTTGCCCGCGTCGGAGTCCCGCAATCTATTTCACATCTATCTCGGATCGGGGACCACCGTTTCAGATAGTGGACTACCGATGCTTCTACGCTGTTAGCCTTGGAACAGCCTGTATGTATACGGCTATCTCTTAGCCTTGATGTTAGCCCGTGTGATGAAGTGCATGGGCTTGGATGACTTGCAATCCCAAGGCGGCGGCTTCTTTCTACCATATTGCCTACAACGGTTGGATCCGCTGGAAAGTGTAGCCAATCCTAAAGTATCATTCCCCTGACATGATTTGTTCTTCCTCCTTTTCTTAATTATGATCTTCTTTCTCTTTTTCGTCTTCTTTTGAAAGGAAGGGGATGCCAAATATTTTTTATTTCAATCTTCACCCTTTGCTACCGTGTTTTTTTGGCCTTGAGTCTTCACATTTTCTTTGTGGCTACGCGTGCCTTGTTGATGTTTAGAATAGAAAAGGTGCACTGGGGTTCGGATTCATAGCTTGTACCAAAATCAGATACATTACGCTTGACTTTTCGAGTAGGATTGACTTCCGACTGCGTGTAATTGTGTTGTCACGAACTGATTGATTTTGACGTCAAGTTATAACGTTCCTTGGGTGAAGATGTTACTAACATGTGGTTCCATGTTAACGACAACTTACTTGTTGTTAACCACAAATCATTAATTATGTACATATTTATCAATTGACATTAAATAATGAATATAATTCTCCTCCAGATAATCGCGAAAACATTTCGTATACAGTACATGTGTACATAGGTATCTCAGATAACCCCCGCAGCAGCCAACTCGGCATACTCGGCCGACGAAGGATCCAGCCACGGCCCCGTCCACAGATTCGTCATTTCTGCGTCTGGCGCGTACAGCGGCGACACGTCCAGGAACATGTCGAGTGGATATCGTGGGTCGTCGACGGCGCCGAGCGTTGTTGCTGAGGATTGGCCGTCCAGGATGGAGTCGTAACAGATGGTCTGTATTGAGTCAGTTGATATAAAATGTATATCAATTGGTTTCTACTCACCATCCTAGATGCCTCTTCCGGATCAAAAATGCCCTGACGAGTCTCGGGGTCGGAAAGGGACCGCAAAAACCTAGCCCTGACAGTCAGCATTCATCCCGCAGATATAAAGTATACAACAAGAGTATAGTACACACCCCGACGTCTCCGACGGATCACTCGACACAATCTTATTCAAAACCCTCCTCACCTCGCCCATGGGATACTCCCCGGAGGCATGGTCATTACGCACAAACAAATCCGAGAGCATTTCAAAAAGATGCAGGAACGGCGCAACGCTGGGTAGTATGCGGGCGTAAATGGCCAGCGCGCTTAGACATGAGCTGATGGCGCGGTGGGCGCGGCGTGGAGTTAGGGCTGTGGGCTGGATGGCGAGGCATTGGAGTAGGGTTACGCCAAAGTAGAAGACGTGGTAGGTTGTGATGCGGTCCGCGTGGGTTTGCGGGTTGAGGCTGAGGGCTTTTGCGCTCTGTGATAGATCAATGGTTAGCAGCGGAATACCAAGGGTAAAGAGGGGTGTAGGTACTTCACATGCGTCGACCGCAAAGTTCACGCATAGTTCTACCAAGTCCGGGTCGACCGTGTCGCTCATCAGCACCGGCCGGATCAAGAGGAGCACCGCCTGCAGGTAGTTTGCGCGCACTCGGTCTGGGTTTTGGCGAGGCAGACGCCGCGAGTCCTGGTGCGGTTCTTGTCGTTTCCACTCGGCGAGTTCGGAGAGGAGACTGGCGACGTCACTGGACGAGGGAATACGGGCGTTGGGGCCCATGAAGTTTGTCCTGTTCGTGTTAGCTGAGAGAAATGTGATTGAGTGGTGGATTTTACGTTATTCTCGATCGGATGCGGTATACTTGCAAGTGGTGTATAGCGGCGGTCATCTAGTTAATTAGTAATGCGCTGTGTTGATACATGATTAGGAAAAATACCGTGGTGATTGCTCCCTCTTCACTACTGGACTCTCCATTTGCCTGCTTTACTTGTAGTTCACGGATCTTTTCTTGATCCGTACACGTCACCTCAATATCAATCGGTGTCTGGATTCGTTAGCAATATGCAAGGCATGGAAAAGGAGAGAAAGAGAAAAAGTTACCCACCTCTACATCGATATCCAAATCGCTGATTCCGAATGGCAGCTTCGCCAGCATCGAGGCACAGCTATTCTGTCAACTTGGTACAATCATTTCAACAAAAATAGACGAACCGGTCAAAGCAATATGCACACCAAAAAAACCGCTTTTGGAGCTCAATAGTGTACGGATCTAGATTTTGCGTCGTGACTTTGCGGTGGTATCGAAGTTTGACGCATAATCGCAAGACAAACCCTACGAGATGCCTGTGTGAAGTATAAGTAGCCGACGTATGTAAGAAGAAGTCTCAAAAACAAACCAGATTGGAGGCTCCTTTATATGTTGTTAGTAAATCTCAATGTTTTCACGTGGTGCTACTGCTTACTGAAGCCCGGAAATAGTATTGCACGAGACAGAGCAGGGCTTGCACCGTTTCCAGATTCTGCAAAGACATTACCGCCGGAAGATAGACTCGAGCACGAGCAAAATAAGCCTGACCATTAGAATTTATTCTTCTGTTAAAGCAGGGATATTGCAGGTACCTCTGACGAATGTTCGGGGTTTGACACAAAACGGGCGCCAATAGCGTAGATGATCCAGATGAAAAAGGCTCCTGAATAGGGGTAAGCAGATCTGCAAGAGCCTAGGTTTTAAACACTGTTATTTACCGGTTTGTGATGCGACTGGAGCGTCGTTGGATATGTATGCGAGGGACTCTCGATCTCGATGCCATTCGCGCACTTGCGCCCAGTCAACGATGCAGTAGCGTGCTTGGACGTAGAGAAAGACCGCGTCCACAAGCGTCCTAGCAGTTTTACTAGATGGGAGGCTAGGCAAGCTGTCAATGTCTGGGTCTGAAGGAACTGCGCTGCTGTAGAGCATGTCAAGGACGGCGAGTTCGGAGCTTGATCTTTGGGACTCGCCACGGGGTTCGACGAGATTTCCTGTTATATTTCCTTGTTCTCGTGGAGTGTTTTCAACATCCTAACCGATGTTAGGAAATCTCGTCCATAATTTGCTGAAAAGGAAGACTGTTTACAGTATTCTGAAATGAATTTTCCTGCCGAACTGGCTGCCGCCTCTGACCAGACCAATCGACTGGCTGTACATTTCGCTGATCCTGGCGACCATGAAAATGTGTAGCATTCGTAGTGGGATGTGATTCCAAATTCGTCGTGCCATTAGCATTGAAATTCCGCATACTGCCGCTCATCTGAGGCTCAGCTCGTCGAGACTTGGCGGCGCGTAGCTGGAGCTCCAGGCTCTGCACTCGTGCTTCCAAGGTTGAAACATATCTGCAGCAGAAATCATTTTAACGATGGCACAGACAAGTATTGAAGCAGTCAAGACCTACGCATGTCCTCTAAAAACCCCATCTGGAGGAACATCAAAAAGACAATCTGGATTATCAAATTTCATAAGCGACAGCGAGATAAAACCAGATTATACTGTTTACCTGAGCACGACTTGGAACACGCAGCACACTGGTTGGTTTCACCATTGTAGTAGCATTTGATCTTCTTGCGTTTGCAGCGGCGACCTTGAATCCATCAGCTCAGTTCCCAAAGGAGAAACGAGAGAGATAGCTACAAGCATTGGTGCTCCGCCGCAGACCGGTACTGGAAGGGCGAGATCGGGCTTGTCGTGGGATACTACGCTCATGCTCCAGTATCACTTGTTCCATCGGGCTTGGCTCTTCCATCTTGACAGGCTGAAGGTGCTTTGATGCATGGTATGGAAGTACGATGGACCTGCATGTCGAAAGTTACGTATCTGAGTGACCCACGAGTTACCCCGCAAAAATAAAATTGGCGTTAGATAACGCTTTCTTGGCGGTTTTATCTCAAATCTTGTTAACATACTTAGATCACTGACTACTAGCTCGAACTTTCATGGTTTGGCTGACCATGTGGATTATACGATGCTGCATCTAGGATATACTACACTGCTGACTCGTTTGTGCCCATGGACAGATATTCAATCCTGGAAGAGTATATGTATATTGCATTGGATAAAGTCAAAGCTCACTTCATCTGCTACGCGGCTCCAACGCTGGATACATAAGTTACTTGCCATGAAAGCAGAACACCAACAGTGAGGGGAAACATAAGCCACAAATTAGTCGCTTCTAGCACGCGTAAAAGAAACCAAAGACACTGAGCCAGAATTCAACAAGTCCCCAACACGAACCACATAGAACATGCATGCAAGCTTACAACTGGACGACGGAATTGCCGGGGCCCACGGAGATTCCCCGAGGACCGGAGGAACGCCGATCACTTTTCGGCATTTCCGCAACCAGCCTCCGGTATTCGCGCAGGTCAGCAGAAAGCAAATAATAGAGATAGAGATAGATATAGAGATAATCATCATAACAGCTGAAATAATAATATGATAATGTCAATGGGAATGTAGTTCAGTTTCGCGATAGGCATAATGCTCGATTTACTTCCTGGATAACCCTAGCCCTAACCCTAAGACAAACACGTAGAAGTTCACGGAGGCTACATGTATTAACTCTATGACTATAGAACTGGCTGAGGAATTATTCTGCGTTGTTTTCTTATTAGCCGTTTCCTTAAGCACAAGTTGTGTATATGCATAGTTACAACCTCGAGTCTCGTGCAGACTCGCCGACCAACATAGGCACTGATAACGCACCAAGCTCTGACAAGATATTATTCTCCTCTACAAAGTTCCTACCATAAAGCGCCGACAGTATCCGCACGCCGTTCTCATGAAGAGGCGCCGCAACACCCGCAAGTGCCGCCAGACGAACTATTGGTACAAGTCCAAAGGGCACGTCCTCCGTGACGTAGCGTGCGTCAAGTGTGGTTGGACCCTTGACATCTTTTGTTGCTTGTTGTAGCGGTTTCAGCATCTCCGATAGTGGACCCATTGGCACATTGTATGACAAGTGGAAATGCTCGTGTATTGTGCGCACAGAAAGTCCAAAGGCTTTGGCAATGGCAAGACGCTCGGTATCAAGCTCTTCGAGCAACCGGGACACTGCAGGCGTAACGTGTGCCCACTGACCCCAGTTCTCGCCTATCTCCATGCGCGTGAGGTTGCACAAAACCATTGCCAGATGGGTCTCGGGGTTGATGTTGCTGAGAGACACAGCCAGGATGTTGGATCGTAACACGAAACGGTCCCCGAAGAAACCGCGACAAATCTTTAATCCTCGTGCAGTCTCCTGTTCCGGTAAGATGGCCACGTCAACTCGTGCTCGAATGGAACCGATGGTGACTGCATTGAGTTCTGGCTGCCGTCCAGTGGCAAGAGTCGTTCCTAGAGCACAGATAGGTAGTGAAACCCCCCTTTGGCGTAGTAATTTTTCGAGGTAGAGCGCAGAAAGAGATATATGGGAGCTGAATATCACCACTTGCTCACTGCAGAGGTGAGGTGCCGCAGCATCAAGCACATGCCGATGAGCGTAGCCCGGTACTGCGATCACGACTGCATCTGCACCAGCCAGGGCTTCTGCATGACTTGTGGCAATTCGTGGATGGAATTGGCCGACGAGGGCTCCTTTGACTATAAGCGGTTCGCCGGCTGCTATTCTTTCTGTACGCCGTCCGGAAGGGGACCATAGGGTCACATTGTGGCCATCGCGACACAAGAGTGCTGCTGTTGCATAGGCAATTGCACCGGCCCCTATAATTGTAACTTTGGAGGGATTTGAATTCATATTTCAATGTTGTATTTCAACTTTTAAGACAGTGAGAGATCAATTTTACTCAAACCATGCCTTGCGCACCTGAAGGACGCCCGTACGTTTATGTAAACTATATATAGTATTTGGTAGAAATACTGAATGTGCCATAATTTGAACGTAATTCCTCGGAAATGCCGTATATCTATTTTACATATGTATCTAAATGGATTCCGAGCTAATTATGTTCGGATGCTTCCGATATCTGGAAAGTCTCGTGCGTGTAGTGTCGTTTACTTCACAACCGTATTGAGTAGAATCGATTTACAATGGGGTAAGTTTATGAGACAGCACCTGAGAACTCAAGGGCTGGATTTGTGAGAACTTCAATGTTCAATATTGTTTTTTTAAATGTATACGCACTTTTGAAGATAAGTGGATTTTATATAGTTCAGAGTTGACATTGATTCCATAGGAATCAATTCAAACTATTTTACCCGTCTAAGACATGTAATTACTAAAGATCAATAAACACCTGAGCCAATAAGACACAAACTGTTCACCAATTACCCTCTCACAGACGCGACCTCGTTTGTAGACTCGAAGAATATTTGTTCAGAGTGGCCTCTTTATCCACAAATTTAAAATCATCGGCTATAACCCTTGTTAACGCAAAACCCAAAGGAAAAAACCCGGAAAACACGGGCTACTTACACTTCGCCAAACGGAGTTTTGACATCTCGCGAGGTCCTGCTTCTCCTTCCTCGAGTCCGTTGCACTTCTGGCCTTCCTCAACAGCACGCCACTTCCAAAGTGATGTGAACTGATCAGGGACTCGCTCTAGCTGGTTTTTGACGTACTAAATATACCTTCAGATTAGCATATGCTGGGAATGAGCGGACTGATGGCATGAACTAACCTTTCCAAGAATTGGAAGGAATTTAAATCCGTGTCCACTAAGCATGACAAGGTTAGAAGAAACTCGATGATAATTTCCAATAACTTACGAGCCACCGGAGCAGATGAACAGTGAATCAGAGTAGCCAGGCACAAAGTCGACCACGAACTAGGAAGTAATGTTAGTGCTACCTCTATTTCTTCAGGATAGACTGCACTCACTTCATTATCAATGCTGTCTGTGTACCAGCACAACTTGGGTGTATGTTAGTAAATCGTATAAAGGTTTCAGAGATAGTCAACGCACTCGGCTATCTGTAAAACCAATCTCCTTCAATTCCGGAAATAACCCCCCGATGACCTTTTTCATGAGCTCCAGTCCATACAAAGGCACTGTATCGATTGGCTGTGGGCTGTACTTTGTTCGGGGGGTTGAGATGCGGCTGATGAAAATCTAATTTAGCAGGGTTTTCTACCTAGATAAACTGTCAAATCCACTTACATGTCTTTTTGTGTTGGATGACCTTGGAAGTTTGTAAACTGAAGAAAGTGTTAGCGCTATTTTTCAACTCCGGAAAAGGAATTAGTACCTTGCGAGCACGGAATCCGAATTTCAATCGTCCTTCTTTTGTGATTGGAAAGCCACCTCCTTCATATGATCTGAATAGAATGATTAGGATAGGCACAACAGATGCTGGAAAAACCACTTACCCCTCTCCATCTCCTTGGATAAACCGCCAGACTGGAAAGTTGTCTGGGTGAAACTTTTCTCTGAGATCTTTTCTGTTTTCTGGGACATCCACAAACATTACTGTTCCCATCGTGGCTTCCACGGAACGGTGAGCTTCCGGGACAACAGATGATGTCCAAGGTCCGCCTGTTACACGCGTTAAAATTTTAAAATGCTAGAATTTCAGAACACAAATGCACTTACACGCAACGATAACGAGTCTGGCATAATGAGTCTGGCCATCCTTTGTCTGAATGCCTGTCACTCGCTTTTGAGAACCAGCTTGTTCTGTGATCAATTCCTGAAGTTCGCCCTCAGGTCGACCCAAGACGAACTTTACTCCGGCCTGTTCACACAGATACCGGGCATATACACAAGCCTACACCAACGGAGTCAGTGTTAGGAAAGAAACCAACAAAGTTTCAATCTCACTTTGTCAGCCAGCGTAATTCCGGAACCCGCGTCCAGAAATCCATTAGTAGCACCACCCTTGAACTTGTCAAAAAGGTGATACTTCTTGGCCCACTCTGGGCCTAGCCTACTGGCCCGCCATTCATCGTAAGAATTTCCCTAAAAAGTGTTAATACCAACATCCATACTTTTTGGATCACTCGTACCTTTAGGAACTGTAGATCACGAAAGCTGGGTGCAGTCTTTTCCATTGCCTTCAAGTTGTCCACATAACGGGGTATCATTTCAGGGCCATCTGCAAGATGATAGACACCGCAGATGGTCAAAAGCTCATCTTCAGGGGTGAGCGGTTTGGGTAAGTTGGCTGGGTTGCTTTCTTTAATTGACCGGTTCCACTCAAGCCATATATCTCTAGCTTCAAAGGCTAGGTCTTGGGAGCTAAGGAACATAATCAACTTTTATCACAGAAAAAAAGCTCTTTATGTACTTACTGCTGTTGCTCTCCGTACGTTGCTCGGAAAATCTTATTGATGTCGGCCGACGCCCCGTCACATCCATCTGCAGGATTATAGTAGTTCTTATCAAAAGAGCAGCGATCGAATACAGTGACATTCTTGTAGCCACCACGAGCAAGCCAAAGAGCGGTACTTAGGCCAAACACTCCGGCGCCAATGATAATCACGTCAGAGTTAGGGTTAGCCATTTTTGCAAGAGTAACGGTTGCAATCAATCACAAGTTTTGATAGGCAGTTGTGATAAGCAAAAGTGCGTTAAAATAGGTTAAAATAGGTTCTATAAGCTGAGATTATATCTGCGACAGCTGTATTGAAGTGCTTCATCCAATTCCGGGACAGAACGCGGATTTGCCGTGATGGCGATGTATACGGGCATTCTGTTGGGAGGGGCACGGCATTTCCGTGACCCACGCAGATATCGGGTCCACCGCTGAGAGCAGTCTTAGGACCTCCAGTGAAAGGATAGTGAACGTGGCCTTTTTTTGCGGGGAAAGTGGAAAATTGGAAGACCGGTGTCGAATATGCAAAGAAGCCGCCAAAGCTACATCAATTGATTGATACATAATCGAATGACGACGAGAAGAGGCCTGTGTTCAAACTATATTATCAATCGATACCTGACCTGGACGAAATGCGCGGAATTTGCCCTTTTACATGTAAAATAAATGATTCTCTTGAATGCATCAATTACTCTTTGCCCAGTCATAAGCCATCTTATCTTCAAAGTATTCAGCGGCATTGCTGAAAGAGTTGCATGATGAAGCTGATAAGTCGAGAGGCCATCCAGAGCAGGAGAACCAGCCCAGCACCACAAAATCCCATCTTATTTGAACTTATTTGATAATTGTCCTCCACTGTAATCAAAGCGGTCCCTGGTGGCCAACAACCAGTATACACGGCCAATAAGGGCAATATGGTTTATCATGAAGCTTTTACGGAATTACCGAAATTCTATTTCTCCACACATGTCACCTCTCCGCACAATCAAGAACGGGGAACGCGCCGAAGACACTTTGATAAGGAATTCTTTAAAGGTGGCTTTACGAGGTCTTTCTCTGCCGATAGATTCCTCTAAAGATTATTACTGTATTGTTCTTGGGCTCTGATATCAGAGTCACTGCAGTGCCAGAAAAAAGATAGTGTCGAGTATGGGCATCAAGGAAGTCCTCGGTAGGAGTACTGTTGCCACCTATGGGAGGAAGATTAAATCTCTACCGAGAGAGGTTATCCTCAACCCGAGTCTGCTGGTTTCGGCGTTGATGTATGCGGCCACCGCCGTACCTTTGAGTGAGTGAAGTTCCAACGCTCATGGTATAAAGATGTTATTGACGATTATCCACAGCATGGGACCAAGGCTCGGCATCCACAATAACCTCGCTTGCGGGATTCCAAGATCACTTTGGTATCAGCTCCGGATCTGACGCAGTTACCGTCAAGAATATTGTTTCTCTCGTCTATATCGGTGATGCGGCCGGGGCTGCTCTGTCCTTCTTCATAAATGACCGCATTGGTCGCCTGTGGTCTTTTCGTCTGTATAGCGCCATCTGGATCTTTGGGCAACTGGTTGCCATATTTAGCCCCGGATTGGCCGGATTGTATGCCGCTCGAATTATATCTGGTCTCGGAATTGGGGCACTAGGCGTCACAGGCCCTATATCAATTGTCGAGATTGCCCCAACGGAAATCCGCGGGCTGCTGACTGCCTGGTACTCAGTATCAATGGCTGTAGGCTTGATGGTATCGACATTTTGCGTATACGGCGTACAATTGCACATTGAACCAAGCAGGCTGCAGTACCAGGTTGTGTATTTTGCGCCTTGTGTTTTTATTTCCCTTTGGGTGGTGGCTAGTTTCTTTCTCTGCGAATCACCCCGGTGGCTCATCATGTCTGATCAGCATGAAAAGGCAGTTGAAAGCCTCGTCAGGCTTCGATGCCTGCAAGCCGATCATCCTCGGGTCCATAAAGAGATTCAGAGTATCACCGAGTCTATCCGTTCGGAGAGCGAGGAATCAGAGTTTGACCAAGGATCTTCTCTCAAAATTGTCAGCACTATCAAGGAAACGTTTACAGTGCCGTCGAATCTACGTCGCGTTCAACAAGCCCTGATACTATACGCATTCCCACAGTTATCAGGCGGAAACTCGATAACGAATTATTTCATACCCATCCTGGAGATTCTTGACTTGGCCGGAGACTCTTCTCGAAACCTGTTTCTTAACGGCATGTACGCTTTGTCCAAGTTTTTCTTTGCGATATTCACTTCTTTTTTCTTCATCGACACCCTTGGACGCCGAAACTCGCTATTTCTCGGTATTTCGATTCAGATGATATCGGATTTGTATCTTGGGATATACCTCAAGTTCCAACAAGAGAGCGGCGCTTCCCATGCTGCGGGAGAGGCAGCGCTTGCGTCGATATTCCTGCACGCCTTTGGATATACCATTGGTAAGCATTAAACAAATCCCGTCTATAGATCACTTTTTAACGTTTTCCCTCAAGGCCTCCTCACTCTTCCATATGTCTTTGGTGGAGAGCTATGGCCAAACCGAATTAGATCCTTTGGCGCCGCACTGGCTTCGACTTTCCACTGGCTGTTCCATTACGCAATGACTTATGGTTTACCATCACTGCTGTCACGGACTGATAACTGGGGCGCGTTTATTTTTTTCGCGGCCTGGTGCCTTGTGGCTCTTCTATACGTGTACCTGCTCGTTCCTGAAATTGCAGGATGCAGCGTGGAGGAAATCGATCGTATTTTCAGTGGGCCGTGGAGGGCTGTCTCTAAGATGCCTTGGAAACGAGACCGGCCTTCGGTACTGGAAGGTCAGGATTCGGACGATGGATTGTAAGATACCATGCCGATATATGCTCTTGTCGAGGCTAATCTGTTACTAGAGACCAGAAAAACACCGAGCCAATGCCTGCAACGAAACGGGATAAAACAGTGTTGACTGATGGAACACAGGATTAGGGCACTCGAGAAGGGTGTTTTAGGACCTTTGTTCTGCAAAACTGGTATTCTGTGTGGTTCAAATTAGCAAGTGATAGGAATATTATCAACAGTAATGATTTTACAATCTTGCGCTCTATTTAAGAACCTATTTAACCATGCATAAATTGTTAAACAAGTGTATATATTCTATCTACAAAGGTCAACTTATTGTAACTTCACGGCCTCATTATCCCCAAAATCAACTTCGTCCACCCCCACGAACATCAATGGATCTGTGCCATTCGGCGTGAAGTAGCGCGCTATTACATATGTAGGCTGGATGGAGGCCTGGAGGTGTAATGGTGTCCTCTAATTGATTGAATTTTGGGGGGACCCAGACAGCGCAAGATGCATCGGAGTCGGGCAAGTATTTTGGCCCTGGTCGTCGGGCAGGACTACATACAGACTCAGAGTCGAATAAAAGGATTAATTGCAATTGTTTTCCAGTATAAATACCAGGTTATAGTCAGTGAAACCAGATTTTAACAGCTTATTTTGCTACTGTGGTCATCTGGAAAGATTCTCGTCTGTCTTTATACGAGTAGCACAAGGCTAACTAGTGGCTTGAAGGATGTCAACAGCTGCAGCAAAAGAGCTTCAGTCTTTGGGCAGTCATTCTATGGGTTATACCAGGACACAAGATCGAGATTAAGAAAAATCCCCTTTGTATCGCATTATTCCTCGATACTGGTGCTCATACAGACACAGGTGAGACTCATATATCGCTCGGAAGTCTACGTACTTCTATACAGGGTACGGATACAGTGTATGGTGTGAATGCGGCTTAAACCATACGTAAGCAGTCTGCGTGCGCCTTGTCAAGACGTGCGTCAAGCGATTCAGCTGCCTGGGCAGAGTCAAGACCCTTATCTCACCACATATTATCGCCGGTTTGAGTCGGTGCAGCCTCGTCGACAGCCGTGCGCTAGTTCAGATCCGGCTAGAGCCAGCTGATCCTGCCTGAGGCATACGACTCGGACGCCCCACTGGCTATCAGTGGGGTGGTATTCCAGCTGACCAATGGAATAGCCTTATTACACCAATGAGCGGGGCGCCAAGACAAGCCAATCGCCTCGTCGGCGGCACGGAGGCAGCGCGTAGCTCCGAGGCCGGCGGCAGCTGTGGGCACGGGTGGCCGCCGCATTGGGCCTAGCGCAGGTCGGCGCGGGCTTCCTATTGGGCAGGCCGGCACGCCCTGTCACTGGCTGCCAGTGGCTGGCGGGTGCCCCACCGGTCAGGAACTCAGCGCCGCGATTGGCTAGCCGGCTCTCCGCATCGCATCTGCGCATCCCGTCAGCGGCCATCGCCAGCCTCGACCTCTCGCGACGCATCTCTGGAACGCCCCAGCTGTGCCGGGCTCGCCTGACCTTTTCCTTCTCTCGCTGCCTCGTCATTCACTTTCCTCTTCTCTCTCTCTTCTCTCGTCCCTCCCGACCCTGCCTCACCGCTCCCCCTCGGTCTCGTCAAGCCAATTCTTCTACTACTATATCCTTACTACTACTACCCTCCTACTATATACCTCACGTCGCCAATTGCGCCTCGTCTCTCTCCTACTGCGCCGCCCACTACCTTGCCGGCTGCCTCCCACGCGTCGACTTACTCTTTCGCGTCGCACGTGGTTTATTTTTTATTTGTCGTGGCCTCTGATACCACAGGTTGCTCTAACTCACTGTCGTTTGAACTCACCTCTAGACAAAACAGGTATCCTCAGTATAACACCATCCTATACACAACTATCCTCCTGCCACCATGAGTCCAGTCCTCTTTGACCGCCTCTCCCAAGGCCCGGCCATGGTCCTTCCCCATTCCCAGAACCATCCGTCCTTTCAATTCCCTTCTCAGTCTGTCGGCCTCCAGGCCTTTGACTCCGGCTCGTGGTCCCTAGACAACACGCCTTTCGCGAGCTCCTCCAAACCATCCGCGCGGTTTTCCCCCTCATGGAAGCCCATGCCAAACCCGAAGCCTGCCTTCACGAGTACGAACCCTTCGCGAAAGAGATCCCGCGACGACAGCGATGACTCCAACGAGCAGCGTCGTGAACCCCTTGCTGCCGCTCCTAAGGTCGCACCTAAACCAGTCCTGGATGAACCCATCTATGGCGAAGGAATGGTCTTGCTGAACCCTCGCACCGGCATGGCTCTGGGTGCAGAGAGCCAGACAGGCACGTGGTTCGAAGAAACCGCAGAGAAACAGGCGGCCGAAGCGCCTCCGGTCTCATCCAGGCAACGTGATGCCGGATCCTCCATTGCTCCGAGTCGCAAATCCCAGCGTCTCGACGTCTCTGCTCCCGGCTTAGACGACGTGTCGCTTGCTTGTATGCAGCAAAGACTTCAATCGACCACTCACGACGATAACCGCCGCTCCCTCGGAAACTCTGGCGCTTTCAATTCGATTGACGAACCTCGTGTCGACGACGTTACCCTCTTACTCGGCATTAGCTGGCAGCGAGTCAACCGCGACGAGCTGGCACCTGCGATCTGCGGGTGGGAAAAATACATCAACAACCACTTCGACCGGTATCTTCACAGTGCCCGCATTCTTCTGAAAAACCGCAGCCTCAATGCCTATCTGGTTGCTGCTCTGCCCGCCACCGAACCTATGGCTGGAACCTCCACTTTTGGGACTGCCACGTCCTCCATGTCCGCCGCGCTGGAGTTTGACCCGCGCTCTTATTTCTTCCTGTTCAAGGAGGACTTGACCGAAGGCCAGCTTGTTGGCTTGACTGTCGACCGCTGCCTGCAAAATCTTCGGTCTGCACCTATCAATTTCGAAGGCAGCGAAATCCTTCGGGCTTCTGAACGATCACCGGAACGCATCATGAACGCGCCAATGAACGACTCCACTGTAGGAAACGCGTTGAGGGATGACGTGGCGATGGGAACGGGGATGGACCTCGACCTTTAAATGACGACTTTATATTTCTGCTTCTGAGATTTATTGACCTTTATTTTCGACATTTGTACATCATTTAACGGCTGTTATTTTTTGCTGGCGCAGGATATTGGGATTCGTTATTTACAGCTTGCTCGCCTCACCTTGAGCTGACACAGTAAGTCATTTAGCTGAGCAAAAGAACTATATTATAGTTGAATCAATTAAACAATAAGATGTTATACTTTTCACTGGCTAGTAGATGATGGTTGCGTTACGTAGGCAGGCTCTAATAATAAAAGTCAAATCTTATGTGAAAATGAACAAAGCATCAGAAGAGGGGTGCCTGCCGCAAAAGACGACCCGACGGGACCCGGACTCGAACGCTGGAACAAGAACAGGCAGCCCTCACACCCAAAACGGCCTGGGAGTGTCACATGACCGCGGCCAGGGAGTCAACGATCAAAGCAGGCAGCGGGCCATGAGAAAAAAATCCTCTCGGCCATCGCCTCGCCCCGCCCAGAATTCTCCCAATTTCTGCCGCGCGACTTGACTCCGACCGCATACAACGCATCTACTCAGTCATGGAGCGAACCCCGTTTAGGCAATTTTCGGTCTGCATTCAATGAGAATTATTGATGCGACTATTGCTTTCACCGCCGACACTTTTTTCTATCACCTCTTATTGACGCCGGCCGGGGACTGCTTCGGTGCGCGGAGCAGCGTGCTTCGCGTCCCGTGCTATTCTTCCTGACGTGAGGCGCGTCTACTCTACGATTGTTCCGATTCTTATAGCTTCGACCTGGTGACGGATACTTTTGATTCTTCCTTTGCATTTCTATATATCTTTTTTCTTCTAATTATACCCATCATGCCTTTGGCCAAACCCATCATTCGGCCCAGAGCCCCTCCAGCGGGCAGGCTGCACAGTCTGAGGACGCCGCAACCCGGGGGCATACCGATCAAACGTCCGGGACAACAGCAGCAGCAACAGCAGAGATTCAAGGGCCGGTCGCCAGACAAGCCGGCCGAGACTTGTAAGAATCCGGACTGTACGAATCCCCGTATCGTTTCGGAAGACGGCATGCGGGTCTGTACGAACTGTGGTAATGTGATTAGCGAGGATACGCTCGTCTCGGAAATCACCTTTGGCGAGACATCGGCTGGAGCAGCCGTCGTACAGGGTTCCTATGTTGGCGCTGATCAGACCCATACCCGGAGCTCCGGGCCGGGCTTTCATCGCGGCGGAGGCATGGAAAGCCGTGAAATCACTGAGCAGAATGGAAGCCGATATATCCAACAGATGGCGCTCGCGCTAGATATCCCCGAAAGCGCCCAGAAAGCTGCCGGCCAGGTGTTCAAGCTGGCCGTCGGCTTGAACTTTATCCAGGGTCGACGAACAAACACTGTCGCCGCTGTGTGTCTTTATATTGCTTGTCGACGCCAACCGGGAAACACGGTCATGCTTATTGACTTGTCGGATGTTTTGATGATCAATGTGTTCAAAGTCGGTCGCGCGTATAAACTATTGCTGGAGGAACTGCGTCTCGGCGGAACCATCTTTACCATGAACCCGGTCGACCCGGAGAATTTAATCCTGAGATTTGCCAAGCAGCTCGAGTTTGGCACACGGACCATGCACGTCGCTAAAGAAGCTGTGCTGATCGTGCAGCGAATGAGTCGTGATTGGATGACAACCGGTCGTCGACCGGCCGGTATCTGCGGCGCTGCGCTAATTCTCGCCGCGCGCATGAACAACTTTCGCCGCACGGTGCGAGAGGTTGTCTACGTTGTCAAAGTGACCGAAGTCACGATCAATCAACGGCTGAACGAATTCAGTTCCACCGATAGTGGTGATCTCACCGTCGACCAGTTTCGATCCGTACACTTGGAAAGCGCACATGACCCGCCGTCCTTTAGACAGGCAAAATCAAAAAACCGCAAGCGAAAAGCTGCCGAGACTGCTGCAGAAATCGAAGGAGATGATGCTGCCAGCATTGCTGATTCGGTGTCAACCCAGCCGACTGTGCCAAGGCGCGTTGATGCAGACGGCTTCACTATCCCGGACATTCCTATTGATCCTGCTTTGATTGCAATGTCCAATCGTGGCCAAAAAAGAAAAGCCTCCGATAATGATAATTTAGATCCAATAATCAAGACTCGTTCTGATTCAGAGTCGTCTTCTGCAACCGCAAATGATGACACTTCCGACACACCTGAATCCTCTGCCGATGCACAGAAACCATCTCGAAGCCGCAAGAAGCAGCCATTGCCCGAGCCGACTCCGGAAGAACTTGCTTCTGAAGAGGCGCTAGAGAACGAAATGAACCAGCTCCTCGCGCAAGGTTCCGACATGGTGGAAGCGGCCACCATGAAGCCCACGCCCAGTCTGGCTGTAGCAAAACCGGCAGTAGTCCAGACAACAGTGTCTGACAGCGCGGAAATTGACGCCGCCGAGTTTGAGTCGGATCCCGAAGTGGCCAACTGCCTTCTTTCGGCAGCAGAGGTCGAGATCAAAGAGCGAATCTGGGTGCACGAGAACAGGGACTATCTGCGAACGCAGCAGGCCAAGGCGCTGAAACGGGCATTACAAGAGGGCGAAGGCGGAGATGGAAATGTCAAGAAGCAACGCAAACCTCGAAAGGGACGTATCGGAGATGTCACATACCTGGAAGGCAAAGACGGGCGAAATAGCCGGGCGTCTTCAGCGGTGGAAGCAGTGCAAATGATGCTTGAACAACGCGCGCCTAGTAACAAGATTGACTACAAAAAGTTGCTGGACCTCTACGGAGAAGACGACAAGACAGAAGGCGAGCGGAGCAGTCGCAGCCAGAGCGTTGCCTCAGTGGCGGCTCAAGGGCCATCCGCAGAGAATGTTCAACCCGGTGCTTCTTCGACAGAGAATGAAAAGACAGGTGGGTTCAACGAGGCAGAATATGATGATGATGAAGAAGAGGATGAAGCGGCTGATGACAGAGGATATAATGACGAGGAGGATCTTGACAATGCATTTGCAGGGGAGTACGACGATTATTACGACCAAGCCAGTGATTATGGCGATTGAGGGTCAGATTGAATTTTTAGTTTTTCGAGTTGTACTAGTATTTATTACTTGCTAATAGCTCACTATCGTTATTGATAGTTGCACACCGAGCTGTGAATTAGAGATGAATCAGATGAATCAAGAGACGCTTCAGTATGACTACAAATGATATGCATAGGTGATGTGCGTAGTGTTTCAGCCCTTCCAAACGAATAGCCATAATATGTACTCCAAACCGTAATGAAACAAATATTGACGATCAGATCGATAAAAGTGAAGGTATATCGAGTGATTCGACTGACGTCGTCAAAGGCAAAACGCGCCAAGACCGGGGGCGGCCAATCCGCCCAATCGCCTGCGAGCCCCACTTGGTGCATGCGGTTTTTGTGCGCGATTGCCGTTTTGGGCGCAACCAATGGCACAATGCGCGCAGGCTGACGGTGAGTCGGATATATAAGACGCAACTTCTCTCCGACATCTGTATTCCTGATCTTACATATAGACGCTGCGATGGATGCTTGCTTTCAGCGTACTTGATGTGAATCGTATCCAAGAGACATCGACAACGGCCCCGCCCTGACTATGAATATGGACGCACCATGTGTCACCGTCCTCCTAGCAACCAATATCCACTGTGCATCATGCGTCACCTTTGTCAAAGAGACACTCGCGTCTCGCAGCTCGATCCAGAGCGTCGATGTCACCATCCTGCCGCAGGAAATCCGGGTCGTCCACGCCCCAGAGCTGACGGCCTCGGAGCTCGCCAGAATGCTGATCGACGCCGCTTTTGAAGTCCAGCTGGCGACAACCAGAAGCGAATCTGGCGAGCTACTAGAAGTAATCGACACTTCTTCCTGGATCACATACCCCAAGGACGTGGTCTCGCCCTTGCTGCTGTCGCCCGGTGGCTCGGCCGTCGGCAAGACGGCCCGCGAGCGAGGAATGTACGACGTGCAGCGCCGCAAGCACATTGAGAACTGCGAGGCGTGTCAACACGAGCAGTCCGAGAAATGGCATGATCAGCACAGCGGCACGATGGGAGAGCTCGACGAGAAATCGCATACGTTGGACTCGGTTTATGTGGAGCAGCCGAGACAGCCAGACCTATTTACCGCGCAGATCAGTGTTTCTGGCATGACGTGTGCTGCGTGTGCGAATTCGGTGACGGAGACTGTGCAGAAGCTAGACTTTGTCAAAGTTGTGTCGATCACGTTGTTGACAAACAGTGGTGTTTTGACTTATTACGGCCCAAAGGAAAACGCGGACAAGGTGGTTGATGAGATTGAAAACACGGGGTTTGAAGCTGTCGTGGAGAGCATTGTGCAAGTGTCGTCAGGAGCAGAGCCCAAACCTTGCTCGGAATTTGAAGCCCGCTTCAGCATTGCCGGCATGAGCTGTGCCTCTTGCGTGAATTCGATTACCCGTCAGCTCAAACAGCTCGAGTCGGTCAAAGACGCCACTGTGAGTTTAGTGAGCAACAGCGCCAGTGTTCTTTTCGTCGGCGAGGAGTCGTACGCTACAATCATTCGTGATGAAATCGAGGATCTCGGCTTTGAGGCTTCTCTTGAGGATATTACAACCATAAATAATGATCGCCGTCCTGTTTCCGACCAGTACATTGCAAACATCAGCATCGGCGGTATGACCTGCGGTGCATGCGTCGCCAGGATCAACCAGGGCTTGAAAGAGCTAGCTTACGTCAAAGATGTCGTTGTGGATTTACTTTCCAACAGTGCGACAGTGACTTTTGATGGAAAAAGCAATCTGGCCGCGATTCTGGAGGAGATTGAGGATTTCGGCTACGAAGCAAAAGCTACCGATTGCAATCTTCTCAAACAAGTCTTATCAGCACAGCCTCAGGCTCGTACCGTGATGATTCGCATAGACGGCATGTTTTGCCACCACTGTCCCGAGAAAGTCTTGCTGTCGCTTCATGAACTCGACGAGAGCATCGAGATTGTCCAGGGTCCTTCTCAAAACGACCCAATCGTCAAAGTGACATATGTTCCCGACGCACCGAAATTAACAATTAGAACAATCGTTTCTACTATAAATTCGTCCCACAACGCTTTTAAAGCAACCATCTACCACCCTCCATCCATCGAGGATCGCTCTAGAGAGATCCAGCTCCGCGAGAGACGTCGATTTCTATCTCGCCTGCTCTTTGTGTTTATTGTAGCCATTCCAACTTTTATCATTGGCATCGTCTTCATGTCTCTTGTCCCCGCGACCAACCCGGCTCGGCGGTACTTGTCGGGTCCCATCTGGAGCGGAAAAGTGTCCCGCATGGAATGGGCTATGCTGATCATGACTACGCCCGTGATGTTTTATGGCGCAGATCTTTTTCATGTTCGTGCTATGAAGGAGATCAGAGCCCTATGGCGTCCAGGCAGTAAAGTGCCCATCCTGCGTCGGTTTTTCAGGTTTGGTAGCATGAATTTACTGATATCTGCGGGGACGCTGGTTGCGTACTTGGCGTCGTTGGCTGTACTGATTGCCGGCGCCACGGTCAAGTCGTCCGCAACTGAGAGCGTGCCGACGTATTTTGACACTGTTACGTTTCTGACGTTGTTCATCCTGGCTGGTCGGTCTCTCGAGGCATACAGCAAGTCGAGGACCGGCGACGCTGTGTCGGCCTTGGGTATGCTTCGACCAAACGAAGCCTTGCTAGTGAAACCAGCACCCGTGGACTCTTCAGACAGTGAAGATTCCAACTCGATCCAGCGTGTTTCCGTTGATTTGTTAGAGGTCGGCGACATAGTCAACATTCCCCATGGCGCTTCTCCTCCAGCAGACGGCTTGATTATGAGTTCTGGCAAGTATCAATTCGACGAGAGCTCTTTGACTGGAGAATCAAAACCAATCTCGAAACTGGCCGGTGATCAGGTGTATTCTGGCTCTGTCAATGTCGGCCAGCAGGTCTCTGTCAAAGTGACTGGTCTAGGCGGTGCCTCTATGCTCGATCAAATTATCAAGGTTGTCCGAGAAGGCCAGGGCAAACGGGCACCTATGGAGCGCATTGCAGATATTCTGGTGGCTTACTTTGTCCCGATCATCACATTCATTGCCATTCTCACATTTGTTATTTGGTACTCACTCGGTCAGTCCGGGTCACTTCCACTGGGATACCTAGACGACGACTCTCTTGGGAGCTGGGCATTTTGGAGTTTGCAATTCGCCATTGCAGTCTTTGTCGTAGCGTGTCCTTGTGGACTAGCTCTAGCTGCGCCTACAGCACTCTTTGTCGGCATTGGACTCGCTGCGAAACGCGGTATTCTGGTCAGAGGCGGCGGCGAGGCTTTCCAAGAAGCAACACGGCTTGATGCGATTGTCTTTGATAAAACCGGCACTCTCACCGAGGGTGGAAGCCTCAAGGTTTCTGACCATGATGTCCTTGACAGTGACCCGGAGAAGGTCTTGGTAGCCTGGGCTCTGGCGCGCGAGCTGGAGCAGACCAGCAGCCATCCAATTGCGAGAGCGATTGTCGATTTTTGCGCCATGCAAGCTTCTGACTCGAATCGTTTGTCGGTGGTGTCTTCTGATATCATCGAGATACCGGGACAGGGAATGAAAGGCACATTTGAGTTATCCATCGACGGAGGCCAACCTGTCTCATACGAAGCTGCCATTGGCAACGAGCGCCTTGCAAACACCATCACCCAACAACCAGCAGGCCTAGGCCTGGGTTTAGACCAAGCCTCAACCTCTGACTCTTCCTTTTTTCTCTCCAACTTGCTATCCTCATATCAGTCCTCTGGGAAATCCACTGCCATACTCCTCCTCCGCAAGCTGTCCACAGAAGACAACACGTCACCCCCGTTTTCCCCAACTGTCGTCTTTGCAACCTCGGATCCCATCCGTCCTGAATCACCCCATGTGATTTCCGAACTCCAAAAACGCAATATCACCGTGTACATGTGCACAGGCGACAACGAAAAGACTGCGCACGCGGTAGCATCCGGACTGGGAATCCCGTCTTCCAATGTCGTCGCCAACGTGATGCCCGCACAAAAGGCAGAGTTTATTCGCACCATCCAATCTTCTTCTTCTTCTTCTTCAAGCGAGAACCAAAAGCGAAAAGTAGTAGCCTTTGTCGGCGACGGCACAAACGACTCGCCCGCGCTGGCTGCGTGCGACGTCAGCATCGCCATGGCCTCTGGTTCCGACGTCGCCATCTCCTCGTCGTCCTTTATCCTGCTCAATTCAAACCTGAATACCATCTTTGAACTCGTGCTGCTATCGAAACGCGTGTTTAACCGGATCAAGATGAATTTCGTCTGGGCTGCGGTGTACAACGTCGTCCTGGTGCCCGTTGCCGCCGGTGTGTTTTATCCGATTGCTCGTGGGACCAAGGAGGTTAGCACTGGGCATGGGTATGTCAGTGTTGATGGCCATTGGAGGCTAGATCCGGTTTGGGCGTCTTTGGCGATGGCGTTGAGTAGTGTCAGTGTGGTGGCCAGTAGTCTGGCGTTGAGGATCGAGGGGAGGGATTTACGGAATTTAATTAACAAGATGGTGGGAAGGAAATAATCTTACACATATATGTACATGAATTATGAAGTTATGGCTAGAATATTACATGATTTATACGAACCTTGAAACATTTAAGTTCATTCACCCCTCGCCCCATATCTCAGCTACCTTTCTACTAAGCACACCCGCAACTTTTTTCTTTGCGACGAGAGTGCCGAGTTTTTCAGTAAGCATCCTCTCTTTCGCCTTGACCGCGGTTTCGCCTCGACCTAGCGCAGCCTGCTCGGCAGCCTCAAAGGCCTCGATAAACTGGCGTGGCGTGTGCCAGTGACGCTGGATTTCCAGCGCCTTGTCGCCCGTGATGCCTCGCGTGCACATGAGCATTTTCAGAAAGACGTCTCGCAGCGTGAGGATATCGGATTTGGACGTCAGGGCACAGAAACTAGAGAACGATACGCCGTATGTCGTCGAGCCGTCGTTTGCAGCACGCAGGGCTCGAATTTTTTTGAGGTAGGATTCTGAGGAGGAGAGATTGAAGCTGGGGATCAGTGCCACCGAGGTGCTTTTTGCTGCGCTGCTGCTGACCTGACTCGACGAGGTGGGTGTGGATGGTTCGTACATTTTCTTCAAAAGAAATGTCATGCGCGCTAGGTAGCGGATAGTGTCGTCTAGGTTTTTGGTCTTTTTGACGAAATACCCGTTGACGACTTGTGTGGATGCAATGGCTGACGCAACAGCTTCTTGGTAGTTTTGTTGTCCTTGAGTGCCATTGGATGAAGGATGGGATACGGCGAATTCTTCAATGAGATACACGACGTTTTTGATGCCTGAGCGACGAAGACGGAATTTTTGTTCGTGGAAGCGGCCATCTTTGATCGATCCGATCAAGTCATCGAGGCGTTTGCGTTCGACGATCCAGTCCAGCATAACTTCGTCGCCTTCTTCGCCATATTGAGCGAGGTAATTCGGGTCTTTGCATTTCGCGACCCACATGGCATCGCCGAGCTCGAGGGCGCGTACGTGAGGAGCAATGCCTTTTGTTTCTAGTTCTTTGGCGATGTAGTCTCTGTCGTTTTTCGCACGCACTTCTCTTGAATCTAGCAGGAGCTCGATTGTGAAGCTTCCCGGTGGCAGCACGATTGACTCGGCGCTGGGATTAACTGGTCGTGCCCTCGGTGCTGGTGCTGGTTCTATGTCATCCAATACATCAATTTCAAAATCGTCCAAGTCAATATCGCGGGTACGTCGAGACGAAGCAGTATTTGTATTTGTAGTTGGAGGTGGTTGTAATGCGGCTGTAGTGGATACAGGGTTTAATGTCTGCCAGGGTTAGATAACGTAGAACTCGCCATACCTTGACGATAGACAACATACCGATTGACCTTGTGGCAGCTGTCCGGCAGCGCCTGCACCTATGATCCTCTTTGCGCATTCCCATCCTTCCTCTGTGAGGGCATATTTTTTAAGCGGCCGGCCATGCTCGTAAACAAGCTCTTTCTGCACCAACGTCTTCATCGAATTCCAAGCCGTGTAAAATTTGGTCGGATCGCTCGGTGCTGTGAAAGACGTGTCTGAATGGGGCTGAGCCACGTCTATCAGTTGCGCTTTGGTCATTGTCTGTGATGAATTTTCGTCGAGGGTAGAAAGCCCTAATATCAATGCGTATGCGCCAGATCGCAATGCAGGGATATATGGCTTGGGTTTGCGAGTTTTCTTTGCTGGCTGTTGCTCGGAGTCTGGGATATCATCGCCCGAGTTTCGCTTCTTACCGCCACTTTTTCTGGGCGGCTCTGGCATAGGCAGGCCATTCTGGTCGCAGTATTCCTTGAGTTTGTCTGTAAGTCGATCGCATAGCTTCGGACCCAGGCCGCTCAGCTGAATGGCTTCTGAGGGATGGCTGAACTCCAGAGGACACGCCTTCATAGACTCGTAAGCCTTTTTGTAGCTGCGGCAGTAGATGTCAGTGACTGGGGAATAAACACTTGATTAACATGGCATACATGGTGAAGCCCTTGGAGTTGCGCTCGCGGGCTTGGTCAAGCCATTCCTTGATCCAGCCCAGCAGCAGCGGGTTGGCACACGTGTCGGCCATCAGTGTGATTCAGCGGGGAGCACTGGCACATGATAACAGACGATGATTGAGGCAGAGGAGTCAACTCGTAGTGAAGAGAAAGTTGCCCGCGGACGCGACTTTTGGCGACGCGCTAAGACGGGAGATCACGTGGCTATGATGTCATACATTTAATCCTTTGACTGCACTACTCCGTAAGCAGGTAGCTATACGAGCCATCTTTAATATTTCCTTTGCCGGGTGGGGTTCATACTAGAAGCTTGAATACGAGGTGAATTTGTCAGCTCGAAATGAGGTTGCATGTAAAGCTGACCTCAGAACAGACCTATCTAAGATATTCGCGGGTAGACACGGTTTGCGGTGTAGTTACAAGGCTGCTGCTGCCTTGCGCTAAGGCCAATGGCGTTAATAAAGTTTGATACGAAGTACATAAACGTCCTTCCCCTCAATCGGCCGTTTGGAAGGGAAAAGATTGGAATTGAATGAGACCTAGCCGATGTCCACACTGCTAGCTATACTCTAGCTTGAACATCTTCAACACGAGACAACATGGCAGACACCTCGATGCGCTCCAGCTGCCACTGCGGCGCCATCACAGTCACAGTTCCTCGACTCCCCGAGTACATCAACGTCTGCCAATGTACGATCTGTAGACGCTACGGCGCCGCTTGGGGCTACTACCATCCGGACGAAGTAAAGATCGAAAGGAAGCCGAACGCAGCGACCAAGCAGTATGTCTGGGGCGATGGAGGCCTGGCTTTCAACTTTTGCGATAACTGCGGCTGCGTGTAAGTCAAGCAGCAGGAATTGTCTATCAAAGACTGATGTTGTGTACGGTAGATGCTATTGGTGGCCCAATCGCCCTCCGCCTACTGACGGAGGACAATACGAAATGGGACTCAACACAAACAACATCAATCCCGAGCTCTTGAAATTCGTCGATCGAAAGTATGAGTATTCGATGTTGAGGATCCCGCTGCGGTCGAAGGACGTAGCGCATCCTGACGATCTGGCCAAGTATTGAGCCTCGATATCGGGAGATTCGATCTCCCTGTCAACAGTTAATGCGAGGGCATACACGAGGAAACGGACATACTGCTAATAGTAGAGTGAAGTACAATTATGTCCAGTTCTAATTAATGCTCTATTATAACACTGCTACTACTCCAAACTGTCCTTAAAGTCCCTCACAGCCTGCTCAAACGATTCGTCCCTCGCGTAACCCAGCCGCAAAGCCTGGCTATTGTCAAACCTCGTGGGCCACGAATGGACAATCTTCTTGACCACAGGATCTTCCTGCTCCTTTAACAATGCCAGTTTCTCCTTGCCCCCGACCTTCTCCAGCGCGTCCATCATCTCCTGGATGGTGACGCAGATGCCCGGAACGTTGATTTGCCGGATATGTGGTGGAACAGCGTCCGCGGGCAGCGACAGGGTCAGTATCAGATTCTGAACCAGGATGCGCGGCGAACACAGCCACGACTCAAACGACCTATCTTCCAAAGGAATAATCGCCTCTTGCCCATTGAGCGGCTCGCGAATCATGCCGGACAGAAACGAGGACGCGGCGGCAGTCGGTTTGCCAGGACGCACAGAAATAGTCGGAAAGCGCAATGTGAAACCAGTAATGAACCCCCGGCGCGTGTAGTCGTTGATCAACGTCTCGCAGATGATCTTTTCCGCGCCGTACGACGACTCGGGGGTGGGCACGACGTCATCGGTGACAACCTTGGGCAGCGGCTGGCCGTATACAGCCTGGCTGGAGGAGTAGATAACGCGCACGCCGGGGCATTTCTTGCGTAGGGCCTCGAGCAGCGCGCGCGTGGCGTCGACGTTGACGGTCATGCCGAGCTCGAAATTGGCTTCGGAGCCGGAAGACATGATGCCGTGAAAGGCGTAGACGGCGTCGAGGGTAGACTCGACGACGGCCTCGCAGCCGCCTTGCACCAGATCGGCGGTGACTGTTTTGGCATTCTCTGGGTACTTGACGCCAGCAGGGATGGGAGGGCTGACTATATCGGTCAGGGTGAGCTTGTAGTTAGAGTCGTTCAAGAGCTCTTTGGCGAGAAGCTGGCCGATGAAACCGGCCGCACCGGTGATCAGGACATGCATGTCAGCAAGACGTAGATGCAAACTGGCTATGAATAATATCACATAATTGATCGACTGCGAGAGATGTTCTCTTTAAACCCCGCCCCCTCTCCATACTGGCGCGAGGAATCTCGGCGATGGCCGAGCCTCGGAGTTGCTCCGGTGGCTCGAGTGGTGGCGCGTTCGCGAAACAACCATGCTGCCTGTACTTGTGATGTTGAAAAGGGAGCTGGAAACTATTTTTATGAATTCTGCTAGTAAAGTAGTCTAGACTTGAATAATCGACAGTTGCTGTGGTGTTGTATTAGGAGACTCGAGCCCTTGTAGAATCATAACTTGCCAATAGAATACCCCGATCAAAACTATCAATCGAGCACAGACAGCCTCAGGAACCCCGTTAACCAGCAGCGAATTAATGGATTATTAGGTGCGCAGTTGGCCGGAGTCCGACAGCGCACGGCGGCGATCTCACGCGGCGCTAAGCGACGGAACGAAAGCCGGCGATTATCTGGGGTAAGGTGCCTGTTTCTCTCTTTCTCTGCATCCATCTGCGCTGTCCATGCCTGCGCCCCTAGGCACGGTTAGGGTGATTCGCCCACAGTTCGAAGAGAACGTGTACTCGTGATGGACTCTCCGAATAGACGCATGTCGTCTGGCGCCACGCCGTTGAAGCGGTCCGCGCTAGACGCTGGCTTCGACTCGCCGCGCAAAGACGAGGAGCCCGACGAGGTCAAGGGGCCGGGGTCGGTGCCTAAGATTTCCAAAGCTCGTGCCTGTATGAGACCACCGGAAAGGAAAATTCGGATTAAGCTGACCTTTGCTATCAGGCGCCGAGTGCAAGCGGCACAAGATCAAATGCGAGGTCAAACCCGGCGAGTCGAGCTGCACCAAATGCCAACGCAGCGGGATTAAATGCGTGGTCAATGACTTTTCGCAAAAGTTTGTGGACGATGACCTCGCGTGAGTGTGCCTTTAAAGAAGGAAACGAAGAACAAGAAAGCTGATTAGGATCTATAGATGGAAATCGCAAGCTACTGCTACGATACAGCAATTGCAGGCTGCCGTCTCTCACCTGCTTCGCCAAAATGGGCTTTCAGACCTATCTAGCTTCTCAGAAGGAAGTGTCGGTCGAAGTCCGTCAGTTTCACATGCCCACCGGCCTTCGGTCGAACAGCACTTGAGTGTGCCAGCGACAACAACCACCGGTACAGGCACGGCGATGGGCGGACAGAGCATGACAAGGGACAATTCACAGGACCCAAATATGGAGAATCCGGATCTAGTATCGGCGCCCATGCGGAGTTTGTATGAGGTCACGAAGCTGCGCAACTTTGGCAACAGTCACGTCGAGAAGCCCAAGTCGACGCTGCTAGAGGAAGACTTTATCTCCCGTGGATATGTCTCCCTTCACGAAGCCGAGGAGCTATTTGCATACTACAGCAGAACAATGAACCAGCTACTATGGGGAGGCATCGTCGTTCCTCACGGCGACCTGACGTCGGTGCGACGAGCATCGACACTTCTTCTGACAGCAGTCCTGACAGTGGCCGCGCTGCATATTCCCAACCGGACAGACACGCTCAATACCTGTTACAATGAATACATCTCTCTAGTGTCCAACATGGCACTCACGCGGTCTCACACGCTGGACGACATCCGAGGCCTCTGCGCCGGCGCCTTTTGGCTCTCGGACCTGAGCTGGAAACTTTCAGGGCATGCGGTGCGCATTGCCACAGAGATGGGCCTGCACCAGAGTTTCCACAAGCTGACGCGTGGGAACGGCAGTCAGTACGAGTACGAACGGGCGCAGCTGTGGTATCTGCTGTATGTGTGTGACCACCACTTCAGCATTGCCTACGGACGGCCGCCGGTCATCCACGACGACCCAGCCATCAAAAACTACGAGGTGTTTCTACAGTCGCGACACGTTGTGCCGGGCGACATCCGGCTGATGGCGCAAGTGGCCCTGTTCTCGATCCTGACGGAGGCATATCGCACATTTGGGTCTGATGTCGAGCAGCCACTGACAGAAGAAGACTTTGGTCAGTTGCGCGTGTACAATGTCGCTGTTGATCAATGGCGTCTGCTCTGGCAGCCACGATCAGGTATTTCCCTTAGACCCAAAAAAAAATACTAGCTATATACTAACACAACCCAGCCGACAGCCCATATGTCCGCACATACCCGTCCAAAGGAGTCGTTCTGCATTACCACTTTGCCAAGTTCCAGCTCAACTCACTCGCACTGCGCGCACTGTCGCCAACCAACACACCGGTCTTCTCACTCGACCGCAAAGAATGCGCCAACACCGCCATCTCAGCGGCAATGGCGTGTCTGAACATGGTACTCGAGGAGCAAGATGTGCGTGACGCGATCGTCGGCGTGCCCATTTTCACGCATACAATGGTCACGTTCTCGGCGGTGTTTTTGCTCAAGGTGGCGGTGAACTGGAACTCGGCGTATCTCAATATTGACGGGCGTCAGGTGCGCCATACGGTGCAGCGTGTCATTGAGTTGATGACTTGTGTGAGTGCCGGTGACCGCCATTTGACGCGCCATATTGCGCGTGGACTGGGTAAGATGCTGGATCGGTTTAATGCGTGGGAGGGCTGGTACGCGAACCATGACCCTGCCACGGCGGCAGCAGCAGCAGCAGCAGGGACAGGAGAAGATGCTGATAACCCTGCTGCTATTTCCACTACTACTGCTGCTGGTCCTACATCGACATCAGCCTCTATATCAGCGACTCCGAATGCGCGGCGCTCTGTCCCCGGCGGCACAAACGCAATGGCGCAGGGATTCCCGCCGCCGGATCTCATTTACGATATGGTTGGGACGTATGGGTTTGGGCTGGACGAGCATCTGATGGATCCGAGTATACCTGGATTTGAGTATTTTACGCAGTGATTTTTTTTTTGTTTTGTCTGGGATGGAGTATGGTTTGTTTTGTATGAATGGGATGAGTTATTGAGCGGGTTTTATATGGATGATTTATTTAGTCAGGGATTGAGTCCGCGTTGGATGTCAATTGATAGAGTTCCATTGTTGTGGATGTAGATTTAAGGCGCATTGCATTCTACATCAATTGATTACTGTACGGAGTACTATGGCATGGGTTGATAATTGAGCCCGACGAGGTCCTCGATTCCAATGGATAATATGACGAGATAGATATACTACTCCATTCGAATATCACTCCTTCTCACAGGCACAATGCCGTGCGTATAGCATATCATATGGTAATATCCAGATCACTCTTCATCATCGTCGCCGTCAGCCTCGGCAGCGTCTGCTTCCTTGGGGACATCGCCGCCCTTGGCCTTGGCCTTGGCCGCAGACCCGGCTGGCGCAGACTTGTCAGCAGTGTCTTCTTCGTCCTCGCCCTCGTCTTCGTCTTCTTTGCCGGCGCCGTTTTCGCCGCCTTCAGCCTCGTCGTGAGCGGTTTTGCGCTTTTTAGAAGCGGGGGCTGCGACTCATTAGCATACTACCCAGTAGATACATCATCCAGAGGGAAATAGTGAAGTAAAACGTACCCTTTTCAGGCTCTCCTCCCTCGTCCTCGTCCTCTTCTTCCTCCTCCTCCTCCTCCTCTTCCTCCTCGCTTCCCTCGTCGTCGTCAAAGTCGTCACCCTCGGCGTCTGAGGATTGATATCTGCCAGACACACCGTCAGTCAGCACTCCGCGCACATATTGGGGCGAGCCACTGAATTCATCTCGGCGACGCAGATAATCTACACCGACAATGGATGCGCTCGCAGGAGGTACGTAGTGACGAGCGCGACAAGCACAGGCTGCGGCGCAACGGATAGAAAAACAACTCACTCTTCTTCCTCTTCACTGTCGTCACTGGGAAGAGCCTGCAGTTCTTCCTCGTCCTCGGCTTCTTGCTTTCTCTTGCGGGTCGACATGGTTATGTGATGTTATGTGTTGTATGAGGGATTAAGATTAGGAGGGAATAAGCAAGCTGGTCGCAAGGGGAATGGCGCCACCGGCTCAATGGGTATGAGCAAGCCGATGGAAAGAAAGATGGAGGGAGAGGTTCAGGGGTGGGAAGAATGAGGGAGAGATAAAAAGAGGAAGAGAGAGAGAGAGAGAGAGTACGCAGCCCGGTTACGCGACCTTACTGCGAGGGACGTCGGCTTAAGGCAGGCTGGGCCGTGCGCCCAACGGAGCCCCGGCCGGCCATGATCCATCGCGGTGGGGTCATGAGCGAATCACCGGCCGCCAGCCAATGAGCGTATCCTGTCGCTGCAGGTCTTCGGGGTGCGCGCGTGGCCCGTGCAGTGGTGCGTGCGATAGCACTCCGTTTCCGTAATGACTCCATACAACAACTGACATCACGGCGATTGCAGATCTGAGAGCTCTATCATCCACATACTACTGTCGTCACACCATTCGACTACGTACTTGCAGCTTACTACTGACACTGAGACACTCGTCTATCAATGACTTACTCCGGTCACGATTAGATAAGCAGCACTGGAGCTAGCCCGATGCGGCTGATGTCGTCACTGCGCTGATCGTTTTCCTTCTTACAACACTCTACGGAGTATACAATTATAATGCGCACGATAATGTATAAACACACGTATAATACTAATAATAGAGTATACAATAATAATGCCCACGATAATGTATAGACACACGTATAATACTAATAATAGATTCAAAGACTATCGTATGGTATCAGCGTGCGCACGAAATCGCGCAGCAGTCTCTACAGATAATTACATATTACACGGCGCAACAACAGCCTGATATTCCGACAAGCCTCCACATCAAACATCAGTGCCAGTGCTACGGAAGGTCGCGCACAGCTGGCAGTAGTGGTGCGTCAGGTCCAGCACTGCCTGCGGCAGATTCGTCGCCTGCACAATGCTGCGCACCTTGACCGCGCCTTCGTCTTCGATCAGCTTGCGCATCGAGAATAGCAGCTCGGGCGAGAACTATCCCATTCATCAGCATCAATGTATAGAGAGAGATCGGTATATGGAGGCCGCAAAACAAAACTCACCTCGGAATACCACCGGTACTGCCACGCGACCAGCCGGATCAGCGCATTGAGCATCCCGCGAGTGTCTCCCTGCTTTTCGTACAGCTTGAGCACCCCGCGCATCGCCTTGGGCGAAAACCGAATCGACAGGCACTGCCGATATGCGTCAATAGCCTCGTCAAAGTGATGCAGGCGCTCTGCCAGTTCTCCAAGAATCTCCCACTCCGTCGCCGTCTTCTTGTAGTCGATCGACTGGTGGCGTGACTGGGCCACCTCCGATCGCCAAATCGTATAGATGCGTAGATCTTCGTACAGCACCATAAACAGGTTATCCAGCCATCGTTCGCAGAGTCGCTTGTTTTGAAACTGCGTGTAGTTGGAATGCGATGGGTCCGGCTGCAGGAGAAAAAAAAGTCAGTAGACTTCAACCAGATATCAAACTAGTACTCACATCCTCCTTGCCTGATTTGACTGTCTCTGATGCCACCGTCTGCTCTGGCTTCTCAATCGTGGGGCCATCTTCCTCTTTCTGGTCAGCATCACCGTTGGTCTCGCCGGCCTCCTCTCCACCCTCTTTATCTGCTTCTCCCTCCTCTTCGGCTTCCGTACTGTTACCATTGGTCTCAGGATTGGGGCTGGGCGGGTTAAGAGCGACGGTGCTTGCATTGTGAGAATGACCCGTGCCGGCCGGGTGCTGGCGTTCGACCCTGTATTCCTCTTCCATGACAAACACCTCGCTGCGGATTTTCAGGAGCTCGTCCCATCCAATAGCGGCGGCAATCTTGGTGAGCAAGTCGTAGCCTTTCATAAACGTGCCCTGATATGATGTTGCGTGCAACTTTCGCAAAGATGGGTGGACGTAGTCGTGAGGATCTCCTTGTTTAGGCTGCCCTTCATCAATTTCATCGAGCACGCTTTCTTGGAGAATCGGAAGGAGCACTCGCGACGGCTGCGGCATGCGTGGGACATCTTTGTCTTGGTACGTGAACATGGGACATGAGTTCAGCGTCAGAAGAGCCAGATCCCATTGTTCGAGGAAGATGTAGACTTCAGCCAGCCGGGCCCACGTGCTGAACTCGCTGGGAGCCGCCGTAACACTGCGCTTAGCACACTCGAGTGCCAATTCGCCCTCTCCTTTGCTGATACAGAAGTTGGCCTGGCAGTCGAGCAGAGCGTAATCCATTGGCACATCTTGCAGCGCATCGTGCATGAGTCGCACTGCCTGAACTTCCTCGTCCGCTGAGATGAGAACTCGCGCCAAAAGCGACGAGACCTCTACATCCTTGGTTCGCAACTTCTCGAACAGGTTGATTCCCGACACATACCGACCAGTCGTGTGGATATATTTCAAAAGGCCCGAGGTTAAATGGTTGGCAACCGTGTTGGGAACTTGTGTTTCCGGGTCCGAGCTAAGTTGTCGTCCTGGGTTTGGGTCAGCTTCACTTCAATCATAGACAACGCAGCCCAGCCGATAATCTTACCCATGAAAAACAATTTCTCCGCAGCGTCCAGAAACTTGTGTTCCATCTCCGTGTTTGTCACTGGGTTGAACCTGCGCACTCCGACAATTTTCTTGATCGAATCGCCCGACCCGTCATCGGCATATGTATAGGCTCTGAGGACGGCGCACAAAAACGTCTCAAGCCAAAGGGCTTCAGTGGCGACCCGCTTGTCTCCTCGCTCATCAATGCAATAGCTTTCCAGGCTTCCGGGAATCTTGACTTCGACGCGCATGTCCAGGTGAGAAAAGGCATTGTAGCAGCTAGACACAGGGAAATAGTTAGAACGGGCGCGGTTCATAAAGACCAAATAAAAACTAACCAGTAGATCCCAGAAACCACCTTGTGCTGCTTATCCACGGGGGTGTAGGTCAATGTGTTGACATATGCGGCGAGACTCGCTGAGGACGAAGCATCGACTCCTGTGGCATGGTGATAAACGCCGGTCTGCCACAATCATAAATCAGCAACAGATCTTCGACAAACAAATTTTGGCAAGAAATCATACCTGGCGGGCTGGGGTAGTCTTGGACTGCTTGACGAGATAGACCAGGTCTGGAGGGCCTAGCTCTCGGAGAGTCTGAAGAGCCTCTGTGCGAGCATCGATTGCGGCGAAGACGGTTTCTTCTTCTTCGTAGATCCTGGTGGGAATTGATGTTAGAGACTGTCTATCTCACCTCAGGGGTGGCATACTCAGGCACAGCAGGCGCAACCATGGCGCTAGTGTCTCAGGGACTCTCGCCGAAGTCTGTCACTAGGTGGGGGAGCAATAACAACAGAGGCGATCAAACAATGGCACTGCACGTAAAAGCCCAGCTAGTATACAATGTAATAGCCTGGGTCCTGGACTGCTGTCTTCTGTGACTGGATGGTGAGGCGGAATCACGACAATGTTGGAGGAAAGCGGCACAGCTTCATCTGGTTAGTTGGTGTTTGGGCCACGCATCCTGTGAGGCTTGTCGCAGCTGCCTGTTCTGCCACCGCCTTGGCTGTCTCCAACAACCAACCCACTTCTTTCTGTTTTCGACTATCACCTCGAGTTTGGCTGTGCACAACTTTCACTTATTATCCAACATGAAACTATTCCAAAGCTTTTCGATTTTAGTAATTGGGATGGCTCGAATACTCGAAGATGTTACGAAAGAATTATGAGTACAGAAAACCTAGCTATTGCAGCGGAAAATCCTCCGCAGCAAAACCCGATTCTAGAGAACTGCGCTGCTGCGGGACAAGAAGAGGAAATGGACTATTTGAATGTAGCTCTCTCTTTTGCCGATGGTGAGGTAATGGATAAACTTAAGAGAGGCTTTCGTACTCTGCTGTCAAAAGAAGGCCTATAGATGTCGATATACAACCTAGCAAGAAACCCATCTAGGGACCAAATCATTTCCTTTCAACTAGTGATAAGTTAATCAGTAACTAAAAGCAACAATGTCATGGAAGTCTCATGAAGGTGAAGCATATTCTTTTCTCCAAAAACAAAAAAGGAAAAAAAGAAGAATAGATCCAAATAGTTTCTGGGACTAATTGCAGGAGTTCACGGCATCAAATGGTATTCCTTTACACAGCTGCATGCACTAGGCCATATCAGGAAAGGCGCAATTTCCCCGAACGCGCGTGGAGTTGGACCTCGACGTGTTGATTGAGATTCAATTGATCAAGTTGCATCTCTGCACCGTTGATGCTGCAAATGGCATGCTGATTTTGCATTCATTCGACAGTGCTCAGGCTGGCTGCACGTATTGAACTGGCCTTTTTGTGAATTCCAGCCTATGGTTTCTTCTCAGCTTGGGCTCCCATGTCCCTCAGTTCGCCTTCACTTCCAGGGTAAACCTGCGCGCATCCTTGCCGACGCTTCTCCGACCTGAAATCAACCTACCATCGGTCGCGCGATTGCATATTTACGTCGCAAAGATGGCCAGTTTCACTGCCTTGAATATTGAGCCCGCAGAGGACGTCCAGGAGGAGGTGGACGACACCAAGGAGATCCAAATCGAAGAAGCTCTCAAGCTGTACCAGAATGCCTTGAAACTTCATTCCCAAGGGCCAGAATTCTACCCGCAGGCTCGAGAAGCCTACGCCGCCCTGCGCCAATCAGAAATATTCAAATACCCAGAATCGATTTCGGATTTCCTGCGAAACACGTTGCCTGATGCCGACGACGATGCCGCCGCCGAAGCCCTTGCCGAAATTGACATCAACGATGCTGCTGCAAGCGCCCTGCCACAGACGATATACCTTTCATACAAGAATAACGGCCAGTTCCTTCTGGATGTATTGAAAGAAACACTGCGACATGACCCTGCCGCTACATCCACATTGGCAAAAGAGTCTCGATCTGCTCTTACAATGTTTGCCGACGCTTTGGAACGAGACGATTCTGACTTGGACCTTTGGCGGAAGACGGCTCGACTGGGTGGAGCTCTACATAGCTATCGCCTGGCTCGATATTGTCTCGAAAGTGTTCTAGTGGGCGACGACAATGAGGTAGAGCTACGCACGGAACAACTAGGACTGGACGAAGCGTTTGCTAGTGAGGAGCTGCAAGAGGTTCTTCAAATGCTCAAGGACCGACTCTCAATATCACAAGCACCACCGTCGAAAAAGCCTCGAAAAGCGCTTCTTCGACTTGCTAGACGCCACATGCAAGACCCTTACCCATATCTTCCGCATTTACCAAAAGATATATCCGCCATTGCTTTATCAAAACAGAACCGACCGTCGGATCTGGCTACTCGACGTATAATAGTCTCCGCTGACAGAACGTGGTGTGGTGTTGGGAAGGTAATCCTTGAATCAGTGACTACGGAACAGCAGAGTCCGGAACCTTCAACTACTGTGGGAATATCTATGCCATCAATAGAGGAGTCTCCTATAAGTCCAGGCCACACGGACCTGCCCGTTCCACAAAAAGATATAGACATGTCGGAAGCTCCGGTAGATCCCTTGACGACGACCGAGACACCACAGCCACAGCCACTTTCTGCAGCACCAGACCCTGTCGATGATCAGTCTTCGATTGACCAGCGAGCGGAATCGCAATTGAGAGAGTCGTTGGAAGGAATATCTAAGCAGCCTACCGATCCCCCAACCACAGTGGAGGCCCCCCCAGCAGAGGATGGCGAATCGAAATCGACAAATGCCAACCCTAGGAAACGTTCATCTGCGTCTGTTGGAAACGAAGACATGGCTGATGGTGGAAGAGCAAAGAGTCGCCGAACTCGCGCGCGAGAATCAAATGCAGAGAATCTGTTGCAGACGGAGGATGCTAGTCTCGACCAAAAGTACTATGAAGACCGCCTTGAAGAATTCTCTCATGCCGACCAGTGGATGTTTGGCACCGTCGGCAACATTTTGTCGAAGATTGGTGTAGAAGATCTGGGGACAATTGACGATCTTAAGAGCCACGTTTGCACCGTTTCAAACAAGTCCCGTTCAGAAATTATTCTCGAATCACAAGGAAAACCTGACCTTATTCTTGCAACCGATCTTCGATACGCCCTGATGACCTGGGACGACGAAAAATCGCGATCAGCTATGCAAGGTGATAGCTCAACTGCCTTGCAAGATATCCGCGGTATGAATCGGTCTGGCTTGGCTATATTCCAAGAACATTCAAGGAAACCTGTACAGAAACCTAACAAGAAAGAGCTGCTTGGTGGAGGCCCTGAGCTAGAAGACTTTGTGGAGGAAGCCAATAACGACTGGATTCACCTTTATGAGGTAGCGTTTGCCTGGCTGCGCAAGCTTTTCCAACCTAGGGGAGATAAACCTGAATCCGTATTCGATGGGTCTTTATCGGACTCTCTCTACCTCTCTTCACCCTGGTCTGACAGTTTGAAAGAGACCGTCGTCCGCCTCATAATTCAGATTGATGAATATCTGTATCGGAGATTGGTCCTGGCTACTTCCAAGCTAGAGCAAGAAATCCTTGAACGCAGCACAACGACGCCCGAAACCCCGTTCGAGTATACTAACAAACACTACGGTCAAATGGAAATGATTCAGGTTCTTTATGAGCTTCATCTAGACGTTTATGCTCGTATCAACAATCCTAACAGCGATGTTGACTTGGCTACTCGCGTCTCGCAACGAGATCGCTTGAGCAGATGGGGCTCTTTGGCACAGACTGCGATTAATCACTTCATGGATCATGGCCCGGAGGGTGACTTCCGCACCAAGATCGCACTTCGCTATCTTTGGTCGACGACATTTCACTCGAATATGGCCGATAATGTAACACGCGAGCATATTCTGTTGTGTCTTCACGACCTCAAACGAACTCTTGCCTCAGTCGGTAGTCCCGAAATTGTTCTTATAAATAACGCAATAATACCTGAGATCTCGATTTCCGCCCTCGACCAGGAAACCTCGCGCCTAAATTCCATGGATTTTTTCATGAAAATCTTTGGGTCCGAAAAGGAGGACTCAGTTTCTTTAATAGAAAGCATCGAGCCCATTCTGGACCCTTCTTCTGTGGAATTTGTTCAAGAAGATGATTCTGGCAACAATACTGCCCTGGCTGCGCCTTCTCATTTCCAAGAACTTGCGTCCTTCCTTGATAGAGGTGATGCCACGCTTCGCCTTTTCTTATGGCGGAGATTACAAGACGCCTACCGAGATATTGACTACATGCCAAAGGTTGTTTCATGCGAACTACGGAGCATCGAGGCCATTGTTAAGGAAATTCGAGGAAACTCGTTTTTAGAAGCTGCCAACGATGCTCGACCTTCAATGTTGCTGCGATGGCTGAAATCAATCAATAATATATTGATTAAGCTGTTGCCACGGCTTATCGAAAACCCATCTCAATCCTTTGAGTGCGTTGATCTGGAACATTTGCGCTCTTCCATGGCTGCCGTAGCCCATATTTCTCGCCTTCTCCATACCTTTGCTCTTCATGAAGACATGGCCCGGGTGGGCTTACGACCATCGTCAGAACTCCGTGGCACGATGGGAAGGTCTCTTGAAAGTTTCAAAGACAAGCTCAGAGATATGCAAGTTCGCGGTTGGGTTCTGCAGTACACGCTGATTCGGGAGTACATGTCTCAAGAGACAGAACTATTTGATAGCCCTTCAGACGACCGCATACAATTTTTACGCGCCGTTCACAATGCGTTGGGAGTTCGGTCTGCTTGCAAGTACGCTGACAAGGTCCTTTTGAAATTGATGAAGTCAGAACTTCTAAGCGTCGAGACCAACGAAGATTGCGAATTTGACATTGCACAAGTGCTCTTTGATCTGCATGGCTTCAAGTTTTCTAATCAGGCGGGGACCATGGATCATGGCTGCCCTATAGGGAGACTGGATCGCGAATCTGCTGCAATGATGGTGGATTTCGTTCTTATGCAAGTCAACCGGCTGAACATCAAAGACCTGTCCAAGTCAGACCTGAAAACGACGATCGAAAAAGTACAGCAGGCGATTGGACCCATCAAGCATTCTACTTTATCGTTCAACAGGCGCATTATCGGCACCTACCTCAAGTCAGCTATCAACCCTTCGGAATTGTTCCGTCTTGCCCACGGCGTTGGCGGGTTGGCTTTAACTTCTGTTTCTATACCAAACACTGAGAATGCCAGGAAAGGGTGGTACTTTCTCCTTGGCCACGCGTCCCTGACGAAATTCCGTTCTCAGAAGCGATTGAACGCCGTTCCTACCAATGACCTTGATGACGCTATCGCGTACTTTCGACAAGACTTGGAGTATGCCACTGAGAGATGGGAATCGTGGTATAGACTTGCTCAAGCATATGACTCTAAGCTTGAAGAGGATATTACATGGGCAGCAGACAAAATTAACAACAATCTGTCTGAATTGGCAGCTTTGCAACGCAATGCCATTCACTGTTACGGAATGGCCGTTACTGGTGCGTTACAGGCCGGCGATGATGATCACAAATCACGAATGATTATATCGGAACTCTTCACAGACTATGGCATGTGTGTCTATGCATCATCACGGGAGCCTTTGTACATGGCTGCCTTTAGCCTGAGAGACTTTGAGCGCCACTATAGCAATATCGACAGCCAGAAGTTGTATACGGACAAGCCATTTAAAGAAATGCGGCCGTACGCTGTATGGGGCCTGGCTAGCTACCTATTCAGACGTGCCATGGTCGGCAAGCCTGATTTCTGGGTCAATCACTTCATGCTCAGCAAATGCCGCTGGAAGATGTTCAACAGCGACGCGACAATGCGAGGAAACAGTAAAGAGGTCACACTGGATGGTGTTCTTGACCCGCTGCTAGATGCAATTGAGACTCTACCACGGCGGAAAGAAAAGAGCTCGGACCCGATTCTCGAGCCCCATTTCCGACTTGTATCCGTCTTGCACAAACTCGTGGTTCGACAGAAGATCGAGCCAAAACAGGCGGCTGAACTCTTGTCTGAAACTCCATGGGCCAAGAAGCTGTCACCCCCGGAGCATCCGGACAACTGGAGAACTTATATTCTTGATATTTTGAAACATCTCAAAAACGCAGACAAGTCCAACTGGCATCACCGGATCATGCTACGGATTGCAAGAATCCATTACGATAGCTCGGAAGATCTGGATGCAGCTGCCGCTGCAGCCAAGAATGAGCTAATGCCACAAATATTCACAAAGACCATGGCATTGCAAGTCTGGCGCCCAGAGTTTGAACGACCAGGGCGGCATTTCGTCTATACCACGCGCTATATATACTTTTTCATAAAGCTGCTGGATCAGTTGAATGACAAAGTCAGCCTGGAACAATTACTTCGTCGAGTGAGAAGGAAACAGGGTGATTTCATCAACCACACAAAACTCTGGGAGGATATGTGTTTTGTATACGCAAAGGTAAAGGATTGTTATTGTTGTTGTTTTGAATTGTGCTGATTTAATATCTAGCTTATTCGCCGTTCTGGTAATATCCCTGAGCACCACGACGATGGTATTTTCAAGCTTCTTAGCTGGGACGAGTTTGTCGCGAATTCTGCTCGTCTGGATGGCCTCAAAGATCTCCCCACCACTAGTGGACCAACATTGGAGTTGCTTCGCGAAGCTGTTGAGCTGAAGAAACTGAACAACAATCTAATGAAAGTTACCATGCTGGAAGACCTCATAGCCGACATCTACGCTCGTCTGTATGAAGAGAGTAGACATCGGTTCGTCGAACAAGTCAACGAGGAGAATCGCGAGAGAATGAAAGTCGACCATCTCTTGATGAGCACCGATGGCGCCGCCGACGAACAACCAACCCCGTCAACTTCTGCTCCTCAATCGGAAGTTCCCGTCGCTCCTCGCGGACGAACCAAGGGAATTGCTCGCCGAGATATCCAAAAACGAGCCGAGGCTATTGTCAGTCGCCATGCTCGCCCTGCAGCAGCCAAGACTGCAACAGCCGCCGCAGATGAAGAAAAACCGCTGTCAGCAGCGATAGCTCGGATTAATGCCGCTAATAACCCACGAGACGCTGCAACAGAGGGCGCATCTGCTGCTCAGAGCAGCGTTCCAGCCAGTCTTCACGACAGCGCCGATGACGAGAGCGAATTGAGCGAAATCGACGACGAAAAACTAGCCAAACTCAAAAGAGACCAGAGTAGTGGCATATTTCCGAACTTGAACAAATCACTCCAGCCTCCCGAGCCAACTTCCGAGCTCTCCGCGCCAGCTAGCGCTGATGGGGACGAGGCAGCAACAATAGGAACAACAGACGCTGTCCCCGCCGCTGAGGATGATGCATATGACAACGTACAAGACCGAGAAGGCGAGATGGAAGGAGAAACCTTCGTAACGGTAGAAGGAGAGGGCGAAGAAACCGAGCTTCAAGTCGACGTTGAGGATGAAAACATGGAAAATGCAGAAGGCGACACTATGAACGCTGAAGAGGATGAACAAGCTGATGGAGACGATGAAGGAGAAGGAGAAGACGAAGCAGAAGGTGGTGAAGCCGAGGGCGACGCTACCGAAATCGGCGAAGAGACCATGGTCGATGCTGAGGAGGAGCAAGAAGGGGAGGGTGGGGAAGTCGAGGCTGAAGGCGTCAAAGACGAGAATCCACAACCTGCGCAAGCTGCTGATACGCCGGCTGCTGAGGGCGACACTCAGTGATCGGATGCATGTGTATTATCAGACTTCCCCGAGCTGTGCCGTTGCTGTGTACTGTTAGTTTGTATGACTTTTTCGGGTTCACTTGTTATGGGTTTTTGTTTTCGGAGTTTCATATTACCGGATAGATATACTTACATGGATGACATCGACATCCGGAGTGATGGGGTTTTCCAAATGGCGTTAACAAACTATTTTCAAATGTTATATATACCTATGTCATGAAACTGAGAATTCAAACATCAAGCGATCAATATTTAAGTGAAGAAGGGTAATAAACATTGATTAAGGAACTAAAAATCATATATATGCATCGTAAACCAAAGAAAAGAAGCCAGAGGGGTATGAACATGAAATCACCACAACACCAAACATTGCGTCAAGACAAGCCCCAAGTGTATAAGGTACCCAACCCATGCCGTGACCTAATCCCAAATATTATTTACCCAAAGAGCTATGAAAATGAGAGCTCGACCAAAAACGAAAGGAGTTAACAGGTCAAGTTGGAGAAGAAAGGTGAAACAAGGCGATTTAGAAATCATCTTCAGGGCCGAGATCCTTCTTTCTCGCCGTTAGTCTTCTGGGTTTCCTTGCGCTCGCCGCAGTCGTGGCCGTCTTTGATTTAGGACTCGATTGGTATTCTTCCGCTAGTTTAAAAGTGCTCGCTTTGTGGAGGACGTTTTCTAGGTCGCTGCTTTCGTTGCTGAGGAGACTGAACTCGCCGTTGCTTTCCCATATCGCGGGCGCGGCTTTGGGTTTGTGAGTAGGAGACTGAGCGTGCAGTTGACGCTCAAGAGCAGCGATCTTGCTGTACAGATAGTCGTTCTCCCGTTGCAGTTCATCCATTTGCTCATCGCGAGTAGGTTCGGGATCTTCGTAGACTGAATTGTCTTTAGTATGTGATGGTGTAGGCACGTTATGAAAAGAGTCCAACTTACTCTCGATGTCACGAGAGGCAAGCTCCAGTTTTTTATCAAGGTGCTCTTCATTTCGACCAGTCTTGAATTTCATTAGCTTGGCCCAAGAATCACTTCAATAATGGGTCTCACCTGCTGGTCCCACGCTGTCTGCCACCGTTTCCGCTCCTCCTCCATTCTTTCGTCCATCTCCGCCCAACATTCTTCACGGACTTCTTGCTCGATTGCAAGGCATTTCTCCTCTGCAGCTTTGAGTTTCAATTCTGCTTCCTGACGAGCAATCTCTTCTTCTGCAAGCTTGAGGATGAGCGCCTCACAGTCGTCGGTAATGCGGACAATCTCCCGCGCAGCTTCCTCAAGATCTTCCGTAGAAGCAGAATATGGAGTAGTGCGACCGGTTGCAGTTTGTGGGCGACTTGATGACGACACAGAGGCGCCGGATAAAATCGTGCTTGTAACAGAAGGGATTCTAGGAACAGTGACCTCCCGCGCCAAGGCTGAGTAACGAAGAATTTGGGACGTGGCATTAAAGTCACCCAAAGGATCAGCAGTAACGACCATAATGGCCTTTTGAGGATGGCGATTATGAGATGCTGTGTGAGAAGACGGGAATGAATTGGAGAAGAGAAGCTCAGTGAGCTTGCACTGTCTGTATGGGACGACGGTCTATGACCATGCAGTTAGCATTTTGAAAACTTATAAAGATACGAGGAGTTTCTACCTTGTTCCCTTCTTGGAAGGCACTTTGCATCTGTAAACATTGGCCAAGATACATCAAACTTTCATTAATCTTGCCAGCTTCGGCCAATGTTGCCCCGGCAGTCTTTGCATTTCGAGCTCTCTCGGAACCTTTTATTGTCAGCTTTGATTTTATGTTATTTGAAAGGTAGACATACCAGCAAGATCCACCACTGTTAGCGTGTTGCCTGCCCAAGTCACCTCACCATATCGACGACCGCGAACTTTCTTTTTGACTTCAAGACAGAAGAATCCGTGGCTTCGGGAGCTAGCGTTGTTACTTCCAGTGCCGGCAATTCGACGTTCATTGAGGCCAGTCTCCAAGACCATCATGGCCTCTTCGTAGGTGCTACAAATCACTTTTCGTAGACCAGCCACAACCTTTCGGTCAGGCGAGTTTTCTGTGGACTTGAAGAGTAACGGGCGTCGTCTTTCCCGCTGATTGTTTGCTCCCTGTCGAGTCATGGTTCCGCCAGGGCCGGGCACAAGTGATGGTGAAAGTAAGTCAAAGATACGATCATTGTATACCTCATACATTGACACAACAACGACATGATCGCACGAAGCCACCTGTGTAGAAAGATGGGAAACATCGGGAGTGACCGGTAGAGCCGCTAAACGTTGATTTAAATGGCGGCGTGGAATTACTGGTGTGGGAAATGATTCCTGCATGCTTGTAAGTATTTGTGCCGCTATAAATATCTAGAAATGTTCGTACCGTCATGGGAGTTTGGGCTCTGGACATCGGTGTTTGCGCTCTTGAAGCTCTTGAAGCACGGCTTCGCTCGCTTGGGTCTCCATATATGCTATCAATGAAATTTCTGGCGGAAAAGAGTTGAGCCTCGGAAGAGTCGGATGCGCTCAGTGATGGGAGGAGAGAAGGGTCCTCAAAGTTATCTGCAGATTGAACGTTGCCCGACAAGGATCTGAAGAGGACATCGAGAGACATTTGCGTCACCCCACGCTGGTTCTTGGAACCAAGAATAGTGTGACTCTATTGTGGTTGTTAGCATTACCAATGGCAACGGAGGTTATGTTTTCAAAATTTACCTTTCCACTGCCAGTAACTCCAAGAGTAGCAACCAGACCGTCGCGGCCCTCATTCAGAACTCCATCAATCAGCGAGGCCATTCCAGTATTCTCAAATAGTTCCAGTTGTCTAGAGTCCTCCTCAAATACTCTCGTAAAGGCGAATTTTTCGACGGCGCGTTTGCGGGAGTCATTTGGCGGCTGCAGCGTAATGTGCGTAGGATGACCGGTATGCGGTTGAGATTCATCTTGAGTATCTGCGGGCTCAACATTCAGGTATCGCTCGCCTCTTTGAGCATTCGCCGCTTCTTCCTTGGTAATGGGGGGTCGCAATCGGAGATAGACCTGAAACAGAGACGTCTGGCTTGACGCCGGTTTTGGCGGGGGATTCATGGCGATTTTGTTCTCTTCTCTTTGTTGTTATCCTTTCGTATCGCGTTTGCCGTTTAAAAATACCTTCTCGATGTAAAAAATAAGTGATGTTGCGATTAGGTTAAGAATAGACTTGAAGTGTGTGTCGACGGAATGTGACAAGGCTGTTTGGGCGGTTGTGTTGGCTCCCGATCGGGCTACTGTCGTGGTTGTCCCGACAACCACCTTATCGTATCCCAAACCCATGTGGTAGATCCGGATAAGCAACGATATCCCCTAGTTATCATACTGCAACTTCGAAAAAAAGCAATAACGTGATCCTCATCGAGAGAACGCCCAATGATCCTCACCAAGCGTAAGACCGGTCGCATGGTATTCGAAGCACTGCCCTCACCGGCTGCTTCCCGCTGCAATCGCAGCGGCTAGTGTGCAGCTGAGGCTGCAAATGGATTGTATATGGGTGGAGGCTCGGTTACTGGGACCCCCGTAGGCGTCGGTCCCATGCTGGAACCCAGGGGTCTCCCAGTCTGGGCTGGGGCTGTGGCAGTTTGTAGGCGAATTAACTGAATGGCATTTTCTTGGGCGTTGCTAAAATCCTCGCCGTTAGCAACCAAATAAGTATTCATAAATCAACGAGGTGTACTCACAGTTTGTCACCTTGCTTTTTCATCCGACTCAAGATCACGAAGGAAATGATTATCAACACAAGCAAGAGCAGGATGATGGCTGCTCCCGCTAAAGTCATGTTTGAAGAGGAGAAGAGGGAGAAAAAGAAGATCACAGGTTGGTATTCCACAGGAGAAGGACGATGAAAAGGAGTAGCTTGATCCGAAGTCTGGAGAAGCAGAAGGCGAAGTGAAAAACAGGTGGAAGATGAAGTGGAAGAGGAAGTGCAAGCGAGACAGCAGAATGACGAGGACAAGGAAGGCGCCAGTTGACCGGCGTTGCTGCCTCCTTCCGAGTTGTCACATTGACGCGATTAGGGTTATGGCCCGAAGAGGAAACTGCCTCGGATTATCCCATTTAGGCAATTTCTATATTCTATATCAACGAGATAGGGCTATTTATTTTAAATCAAGAGTTCCGACCGCGGTCTCTCTAAATACACAGTACGTTGATTCATCCACACACTCAATCCAGTCCTTCAAACACGTTGGCCAGCTCCACCAGCATATCGGCCAGCTTCTCTGGCGCCGCGAGCTGTGGGCTATGGCCCGTTTCAATCTCCCTGGTAATCCACTCCACCCCGGTAGCCTGTATCATCATATTCTGTGCTTGATACGGCACTGCCTGGTCATTGAGCGTCTTGATATACGCGAGCCGGCCCTTGAACGCCTCGCTGTCCCAACTCGCAGCTGGACAAGGGCTGGTAAACGAAGTCTTTCCCTGACTGACACACGACTGCACTGCTGCAGCGGCTAATTCAGATGGTAGGTCGCCAAACAGTGGTGGTTTGGGGTCGTCACATCGCAGGAGGTTTGCCTCTTCCTACTCTCGTTAGCAATATCAATTGATAACACGAGCTTTCTCTTCATACATCAACGCGAATATGAGGTGGCAAATGTCCGCCAAAGTTGGCGACAAGGTCCAATCCATCACCGCCTTTAGCAGCCACAGAAGCAATAAAAATCTGGCCCAGCACCGAAGTTGTCTTTCCCTGGGCCGCGCGATCCGCTTTTCCAAGACCCTTTGCGGCAGCACTACCGGGAATGCCGCTGTAAGAATGGCAGATCAAAATGACATTGTGCTGCTCGACATCAAGCACGGGAAGAAGCATGCGCGAGCGAACATAGTCTGCATCATCGGTGGCAGTGACGGGGTCAGTGGCGCCAACACTTGGCAACAGGGCACTATAAGCGCCGTAGCCCTTGACTTGAAGGAGGTGTAACAAATAGCCATAAGCCGCAGGGGTTTGTGAGGCTCCAGGTACGAGCACAAAGACAGGGCGAGACGAAGCGGCCATGGTGGAAATACTTACAAAAAGAGAACGTCTCTAGTTTAATTCCACCTCCAACCGGAGTGAGGGGTTTAGTCTTTTATATCGGATAATCAAACAAAGCTATACTAATTAATAATTCGAATTTTGACTTTACAAGCAACCAACAGTGGTGCGCCAACTGCGTCGTGATTCGCGGGCGGAATCGGGTGTATTCTGTGTTTGGTATCTACATTTACGCGTATTTTTGACAGATCTATGCTTGTTTCCAGCAGGTATTAAACCATCAATGCAGCTTGGAAATTAATAGAAAGTGGCTTGCTTATAGTCAATCAACAAACTCTATACCCAAATTACAGTTGACCCAGGTGTCAATTATTTAAATCCAACGCTAAGACTAGCACCGCTTTTTACTTCCGAAAATATATATCTTATTATGCTGCTTTATTAATCACTTTTCTTTTATGTTGTTCAATCTAATATTTCTGGTTAATAATTTTTCATGTTTTTTATTAAAAACGATTATATATGTAGATAAATAGTAAAGTAGCAAGAATTGAGGACTTCTTTTAGCTTTGGATTCAAACCTTCAGCCCCCACTATAAATACATGTAGTATTGGAACTGTGCTTAAGAGTCTATTAATATCCTATGCATATCAATTGATGAAATGGTGCAAGAACGATAAGAAATAGATAAAATACAGAAAAACGAAACTATATACAGCATTGCCCAAATTAAAACACCAAATCTAAACCTCTCCAGTCTTATCTCCGGCCGAATTCCCCTCCTCCCAGAACTTCTCATGCCTCTTCTTCTTCATCACCATGCCCACAACATCAAACGGATCAACAAAAGTCAACAAAAACGGCCTCTTATCCTGAAATCCAGGTCCTTCAATCTCCGTGACACCGTCTTTGGCCAAGTAAATCTTATTCGACTTGGGCAGCTTTGTCATGGGATGAAGAAAATTGAGCATAGTCGTGTTGGCATACATGATCATAGCCTCAAAGACCCAAAAGTACCATTCATCTTTCAGGATTGTGCTCATCTGGTCGATTTTCCAGGTTGTAAGGCTCGCGGCATCAAAATATTCCACCGTCCGGTAGATTGTGCGGATCGTGATGAGGGTGCAACTGGCAAGCAAGACGTGCAGAGGCCTTTTGATTTTATCGGCCAGAAGACCGCCCCGCGAACAACGGCGGTAGAATAGAAGCACGATGGAAACGAAACTGCACATTTGAACAAGCTGAAGGAGCAATGATGCTTTCATGAGCCCCTTGCCGGCGTTTTGGGTGGACTCGGGGTTCGACGAGTTTGCTACCATGGAAGCGCCGGAGCCAGTCAGAGATTCGATCATCAGACCTAAGGCGAAGAATGTCGTAAAGACTCGACCGGGGTGAATAGGCGAGTGGTAAGGAACGTAGTATAGGATACGGCCCAAGGTCAAAAAGTTTGCGACTTCGTAGATAGGTCTGCTTTCATGTTAGCACAAAGTCGCTTTCTGAAAACGCTGCAGCGACGACGTACGGTCCCGCAAGTAGAAAACACTGGCTTGCAATATAGATGTTGAGATTATCCCAGCCTCCAAAGGCCCCGTAGGCGCGAAGGACAAACCCAGTGGTGAAAAGGGACGCCGACCAGGGAAGTAACCCGGTGACTTTCCAGCAGCGAAGTTTGCTTTATATGAAACAAAATTAGCATGGGAACCTCAATTGTGAGATGGATATACTAACAAACACAGGTATAAATGCCACAATCCGGACACTGCAAAGAGAATCCCAAATGCTATGGGGGCGCCCTTGTTGGGTGCATAGTACCAGAAGCTACCTTCCTCTGTGACAAGTTAGACATGGAATGATAAAATGCAGATCAATTATCCAAAGGACTTTGAACTCACGATAGGCATCTCGTTCCTCAATCATGTTGACGTTCTCAATATTCGAATGTTGTGTTTTTGCGATTAGTCGATTGAAAAGTGCAGATATCGAACAATTCAATCTGTAGTTTGAAAGCGAGGAAGGATTGTTTGAAATTTGATCCGAACTAAACGGGCTGCCATTCAACATCCTTATATACACAGCTGCACAATATAGCTGTCGCCCAAAAAGGAAAAAAATTCGTTTTCGTGAGAAAAGCCTCATAGCGAGGGTATAGCCTCGTATTCCTCACCAAACCCGATCCGGACACAGAGTCAATACGAGCCCCTCCTTTATTCTTCCTTTTGGCTAGCATATTTTCTAGAAAACTACGGTTTTGGCACAAGACACGATAATCTAGGCGAGGCTATCCCGGCAAGGCAGAAGTTGCTGTCGATCGTTTCCAAGGAAGAATACGAGGTTTCCCGAATAGGCAATCTCGTATCGCCCGTCTCCACCGACCCGCAAGCCGCAGCCATAAAAATCCAGGCTGCGCTGTCATCGGATACTTTAATAATACGATCTCGAAAGGAAAAGCCCGTGAATTTTAACTGGATTATAAACGATTAAAAAATGAAACTAATACATTGGCCCTGCTTCACATCAAAACGAGAACGATCGACTAAGCACGTAGGAAAAGTTCTTTCATCGATGGATGGTCGTTTGGGCAGTGATGAACCGAAAACAGTATGTAAATGAATCAATGGGGTTTGTTTCGCGCTTGTGCTTGAGCAGCAAGATTCCCCAGGTTGCCACGGAGCTCAAGCTCTCTTCGGGCGACCGCGCTTAGCCTTTTCACCGTTGGTAGCTTCGCTTTTGGTAGCCTCGCTTTTGCGAGCCTTCCTGGCTGCTGGTTTGGCTTCAGACTCCGCGTCGTGGGCGTCCTCTTCCTCAACTGCAGCGGCCTTTTTGCGTCCTCTAGCCTTCTTGGGCTCTGCAGCGACCTCCTCGACAGGCTCTTCGGCGGCCTTGCGAGCTCTGCCGCGCTTGGCGGGCTTTTCGTCAGAGGCCTCGTGCTCTACGACTGCTTTACCGGTAGACTTTCGTGTTTTCTTTTGATCAACTTCCTCGGCTTCTTCACTGTCAGCACGAGCACGCTTCTTACCCTTGGAAGCCTTGGTATCTTTGACAGGTTTTTCGTCAGCGGCCTCCTTCGCGGCTGCTGCTTTGCCAGTAGACTTCCGTGCTTTCTTTGGAGCAGTCTCTTCAGATTCATCCTCATCAGCACGAGCGCGCTTCTTGGACTTAGAAGCCTTTGTCTCCTTGGCGGGCTCTTCTGCTGCTGCAGCGGCCTGTTGGTAATGGCACTTGGTTAGCAACGTACCAGCCAGCTGAATAGAACCATTTACCTCAACATCAAGCTTGGAAAAAAAGTTAGCTTCACATTATATCCGAAAAGAGCAGGGCTCTACTTACATCAAATCTGTCTTCAACCGGAATCTCTCCATCTTCCAATGCCTTCTTGATCATGTCCTGGCACTCTTCAGGCAACTCATCAAGCCCATCTAGCATCTCGAAGTTTGGCGATCCATCATCACCTTCAATGGAAGAGACAATGTTTGAAAGGACTTTGGGAGTCGCGCAACCCCTATTTCGCTAAAAATCAGCCGTTTTCTCTTATCGAAATAAGAGCAAGCCTGGACAAACCAGTGGCGCCAAGACCAGCTCTGGTATTTCTCTGTTTCGACCCAGCTTCCTAGACGAAGTCCGCCTTTTTGGATCTTGACTTTGTTCTTCTTGCAAGCTGGACCGCTGCAGCCAGCCCGGCCGGTGGACGCCAGCTCTATCCATCTTGTCAGCTAACCGTTTCTCTTGCTAGTACATTAAAATTAGGCATTTTCAGGTGAAGAGCGCAATTTAAATGGGAGACAATCCTTTAAACGAAAAGAAATAGGATAAAATGGATGGATTTGCACATCAAAACTGCCAGGACTCACCAACGCGATAAGCGCCCATGACGCGAGAAGACGCGCGAGACAAGCCCCGGCGCGAATGGAAAGTTAAAAGAAGGGTAAGCGAACGAGAGTCGCAAAAGGCGATAAAATAGCAGACGACGGAATGGCACCTGGCTTCAGATTTCAACAGTATCTGAACAGATTGCGAATATGATTGAAATGGAAGAGGGGAGGAAGAAGAATTGCGAGTGCGGGTGCCGGCGAGACAAACAGCGCGCCCGGGCGGGTTGTGCTGTGCATGTGCCCGCAACAACAAACGCCCTCTTTCTTTATGCTGCCAGTGGGACCAGTTTCGCTTCTATTATGATTATTCTCCTTATATTTCTAAATCGAGTTTCTGTTTTGATAACTCCTAGTTTTGCAAAACAACCAAAAGGATAAAAAACAAGAAACGGTCCAAAAAGTCTAGGGTATTGGCATGCTAAAACAGTTGCTTCAATAAAATCTCTGTGTGAAATCCCAACCACCCCGTTCGTGAAATTATAACTCCACCGAATCCATATCATGCTCAAGTTCGCTCTGCTTTTGAATCATTTCCAATGCGTCGAGGTGTCTGCGGAGCATCACGACCGCTCCAAGACTAAGCCGAGTAACAAACGGGGAAGCAGGGACGTTATCGCTTTCCTCTTCTTCGTCAGACTGGGTATTGTAGTGATCGATCATTCTGCGAGCTTCTGAGATGGCCTTTTGAAGTAGATTAGGCCGCTTGTCTGGCTCCGGTCCCGGAAGGTAGTGCCAGGTGAGAATATCGCTAAAATCACCCATGGGTTTCTCTAGAGCGTGCTTGATAAAAGCACGGGTCATGACGAATGCCTTCTCCGTGTATTGGCTAGACTCAACGCGACGGTCTCCTTCTGATGCCAGTTTATCGTATCCTGCTTCATCTAAATGCATGTCAGTATATGAAGGCCGACGGACAGCGGGTGGGCTTACTGTAGAAAGGGTCTTTGACTAGAACGAGACCCATAAGTGAAACCAAGATTTGCAACACTGTCGAATTCGTCGGCGACCATGTCTCATCAGGGTTTACTGACGGCCATGTGCCCAAAATGCTCAGGCAGATCTTGCCCTCCTCGTATAGATTCGGGTTAATGCGACCCATCCCGTTTGTCCAAGAATGGAAAAAGGCTCGTGGAGGCTGGTTTGGAAAATTGCTATCGAAATAGAAATCGATAATGTAAGGCGCATACTCGTATGGTGTCCCCTCAGGCCCGATGATGAGAACACGCAAAAGATTCATGTTAGACTCCCATGTCCGAGCAAAGATACCGGAGGGAAGCGAGCTTGCAAGAATTTGGTATTCTTTGGCGAGACGACGTAGCGAAAGTGCATTATTCCCTTCATCACCGAATCCAGAGTCGAAGAAATGATGATCCGCTGGAGGTTGCGTGTCCAGTATGGCAAAGCTCGAGGGTTCCTCAATCGCCTCATTTAACTTTAGGTCACTGACAGGGTTAGTAGGAAGAGGTTCATTGGCGACCTCAGTAGGTGGAGTGACCAGAGGGACCAAAGCATGCTCGGTAACAACTTCATGACTTGGTTCAAAGACACCTTCTGCTTCATAGTCGTCCTCAAAAGAATCTTCTGAACCACTGTCCTCGTCATAGTCTGTTGACCACTCGTCATCCTCTTGTGCATGTAATAAGGCACCCAATCTATCAAAAATGGTTCCATGATCCATACCCATCACCAACGCTCCTTCACTATTTATCTCTCCGAGTAGTCCAGGGTCCATGTCATCATAAATTTCTTGCAGTAGCTCAGAGTCCATGTCATCATCTGTTGTTTCGTCCATATCTTGATCCAAAACCTGCATAATTCCCTCAAATGGAACACGAACATCTCGGCACTCTTCAAGGCCCCCCAATCGAACAGTGACGGTTCCATCGAGGTTTAGTGCGACAATGTGTCCAACCCAGTCAAGTGGTTGGAGAATAGCATTGCCTGCACCAGAGGACGAAAAGATGTGCGACATAGGAGACCTATCAATCTCAATAGAGCGTTGGAACCATGCTGTCTGGGTCCAAACGTTTCTGATGCCAACTAGGAAATTGGTAACCTCCCAAAAGCTGAGTGGCCAAAAGTAGCTGAGCGCACATGGGCCAACAAACGCTGATAGTTCCTCTGCTGGTTGTGAAGATAAATGAGACTCATGAACTCTAGCTGGTGTCAACATAACCGTGTCGAATAACTGTCTGTGCAGTCCGGGAAGACTCGCGATTTCATAAACAGAGACCATACTAGATTCCTCCTCTAGTTCTCCAAACACCGAGGACGATCGCAGAACGTTTCCTCCGTGAAGAAGCTCCACGTTTGGCTCCTTGAACCAGCGAATCAACGCAACCCGTTCCCGGCTATTTACAGCTTGAACTACTCCAACCTTGTTCAGTCGTAAAATGTATTCATCCAATGCCGGAGGAAGATTAAGATTTAGTGCCTCTGCAGAGTCATAGTAAAGGTTCGGAATAATTTGGGTTTGTTCCTTGAGAGCAGCAATATTCCCCGGCATGATATCCTCTTCGAAGCCTGAGAGTCTGTGAAGAGACGTTGACGCCTCAGTTGTTATGGATGAATCCTGCCACTGCACTACCACGTCAAAGGTTGCATATGAGACGCTAAAGATGTTCGTGTCGTAACCAAACGTTTCGCTCAAAGGGATGCGATCAAACTGTGGGTATTTGACTGCCGCACCAGCAGCATCTCTAAAGCAAACATAGTCTCCAGCGAGTAGTGTACCACGTGCATGCCCCCAATTTTCTTCGAAAGCTCTCCGAGGAATTTTCAAGCGATCATAGACCTTGGCATGTTGCAGATCGGATGGTTTCAGAAGTCCATTATCGAATCCAAGCGCAGACTGGCCAACTGAAAATACGTTTAAGCATATCCAGTCGACATGGACCTCGGATATTGGAGTGGCCAATATATTCCCTTCAAGGTGGTTGTGTGAAAATTGTCCATATATCCATCGGCCCCTCACCAAATTCATTGGAAGTGTGTGAACCAATTGCCCAGGGAGAGGTTTATTGTTTGCTATATACTGACCCCATTCCCACGGGGCGACAGGGGGGTCAGTTCGGGCCTCAACTATATTGTCTTGATTGACATCCAAAGGCATGCGGATAAGAGAAGGATCTTGTACTTCCACGACCGTTTGATTGGCTAGCATGACCACAACATCACGAGAGACCGATCGGATAACCCCAACTTTCTCTCCATAAAATATGAAGTCACCCGCATCAAAGTCGGGAGAGATTCGTAGATCGTCTGGGTCGATATTCGTGAGTAGAGGTGGGATTGCAGTATCCACCCTTTGGAATCCAGCCCCATTAATCCCATTTAATCGCTTCCTTGCGAATTGGACTGGGCCTCGTTCGCCGGATCTTGGGTCGGCCACCCGGTATGCAACAGGCTGTAGTGTGTACTTGGGAGAGACGCTGATGACTGTGCCACACATGGTGTCGTTCTGGTCACGTTTAACTAGAGTTCCAACGTCGAGATTCCGGCCAATAAGCTCAATATCATCCTCAGAGACCAGTGATTGACCCTCGTTGTGTTCGTTCCAGTCGACAAAGACAAACCCTTTTGGTGGCTGGTAGTGAGCACATCAGCAATGTTCAAAAGTGTAATGACCAAGGACTGTAGGTACCACTCCTGATGTCATGAAACGAGTCAGCGTCTCTTCAGGAACCGGAACAGGTGCAATGATAAGGGTGTGATTTGCAAGTGAATTGTGTGATTCGATCTGTAGAATTCATCAGCATTCGCTGGGAGGTTCTCTTCTATTTGGTATCTCATACATCGTAGAAAGTTCTCTATAAAAGGTTAGAGCAATTGCTTATCGTTTTATTTGAGCTGCAACTCACATCAATCGTTCCCACCATCGACCTGTTGGACTTGAGAGCGCAGATATCCTCCAGATAGAACTTTGTGCCCAGGCCATTAGCGAATTAACCCATCAATAAACAACCTGTCAATTCTTACCCTTCTAAGAGGCTCGCTGGTCAGGTTTGTGTCTCCATTTCCACCTGGAGCTGCCATTCCGCCGGCAGCACTCAGGGCAAATTGGGCGTGGCAGCGAGAGTAGTATGAGGTTGAAATCGCATATGATATGAGGGAAAAGAGAAGCAACCTGAAGCTGAAGAGCAGCAGGCAGGAGAGTAAGAAGGAGGTGCAAACAGAGAGAGACCAGGAAGGCTGTTGGTGAAATCCGATAAAACTGATCTCATATCATGTCAAAGAAATGTCACATGCACAGTGCCGATACCGCCTCATGCAAGAGCCAGTGTGCTAGCTCAGGTGCCAGTGAGATGAGACAAGCTCAACCCCAAGTACCAGACGATTCTCATCTAGAAATCCGCCAGAGACCAAAGATTGGAGCAAATCGATAGGGAGGTGACGATACAAGCAAGGCTGGCGGCTGCCCCGGCGCGGGGAAGCTATGCGGCCGCTGCAGCTGCGGCGCTAATCAGTTGCGACTGCGGCGGGCTCTCTCTTGACCCTCGAAATATTTTAGCCACCAGCCAGAAATCCAGCATCTCATCTTCAACAACTCTATTCAATTCGAAAAAGGCACAGGCAGACAGTATTTACGCGAGTTCTTTTCGCCATCGTCCTCCAATACGTTACGGCCCCGAATCCCGACTGGATTTTTCGCGCCGCGATCCGATCCAGAAAACAAGAAAAAGGAAAAAGCAAAGCAATCATGTCCGAGCCTGGCAAAGACTCAGTTCCTACAAGTGCCGATCCCAAGAGCAAGCGACCGACCAAGCGGCGTCAGCTCACCCCTGTCTCCGAACAAGCAGACCAGATCAACAGTCTTTTCAAAGATCCAAGCAAAGACATTCGCCTCCCCAGCGCCTCCAAACACCGCACCGCTGATTCCCTTGCGGCTCCCCCCGAAATCGTCGCCAATGTGCAGGGTTCATCTGCCGGTGCCGGTTCAGGCGAGTTCCACGTTTACAAAGCCAGCCGGCGTCGAGAATACGAACGCCTGAGGCTGATGGACGAGGAGGTCAAGCGGGAAAAGGCAGACGAAGACTTTGAGAAGAAGAAATCGGAAATACAGCGCAAGGACGACGAGAAGACCGACAAGAATAGGAAGAAGCGGGAAAAGCGCAAGGCTGCGGCAGCGAAGAACAAGAATAATAAAAAGGCCAATGGAGATACAGACAGTATGAACGTCGACAATGACCAAGAGGCCGGACCAAGGAAAGCTCCACGACTTGGACCTCTCCCTCCGCGTGAAAGAGAGAATGACTCGGAAACAAATGGAAATCAAGAGCAGCAAGCCTACGAAGAGCAAGGGATCATTATCCATGATGATTGATATTCTTGTCAAAACCTCACATTGTCATTTCATTCGCTGTGTCAAAATGGCTCATATACCCCGGTGTACGTTCTTATTAGAAGTATTTGTACAATTTAACATGTCATTCATGTAGTATTAGTGCATGCCTCTATTTTTGTAAACCCTTTTTGGTACCCCCTAGATCAAACTCCTGGGCTTTATTCCTCGCCACCACCACCGACATTACCGGCTTGCTGGGCAGACTTGGCGCTGCAGATATCGTCCACACGAAGGAGAAGGCATGCAGACTGGATTTTTGTTAGCAAGATTCTAGCAAGAGACAAATTATCGGGGCATACCTCGACAGCAGTCTTGATGCTCTGCAATTTAACGGCTTCGGGCTCCCAGACACCGTATTCCTTCATATCAACGATCGTACCATTCTCTCCGTTGATACCCCAGTTGGTGTTGCCGTCCACGTGCTTAGCACGCAGGCGAGTGAGTACTCGGATAGGGCTGTCACCGGCATTTTCAACGAGAGTTCGGGGAATGACCTCCATAGCCTCAGCAACCGCCTTGTATGGCCACTGTTGTACACCTTCGACCGACTTTGCCAGCTGCTGCAGCTTGACAGACACCGCCATTTCCGTGGCGCCTCCTCCTGGAGACAGACGAGGGTGGAAGATCACGTTACGGGCGACGGACATGGCGTCTTGAAGATTTCGCTCAATCTCGTTCAGAATGTCTTTGGACGGGCCTCTGAGCAGGATTGTGCATGCCTTGGGCGACTTGCATTTGCGCATGAATGTGAAGTACTCGTCGCCGATCTTTTCTATCTCAAACAGACCACACTGAGTTCCAACGTCGGATTCCTGAAGGTCGTCGACACGGTTGACAATTGTAGCTCCCGTGGCACGGGCGATACGGTTGTTGTCGGTCTTTCTCACGCGACGCAGGGCAGTGACGTTGTTCTTGACTAAGAAATGCTGTGCCAAATCTGTATCATGTCAGCTATCGCCTTTTATACAGCGATGGATATTCCTTACCAGAGACACCCTTCTCGGTGATGACAATGTCTGGCTTCACAGCCAGAATCGCCTCACACATGTGCTTAACTTGTTCCTCTTCAATTTCCAATATCCGGTTCCAGTCCTCCTCCTTTGAGACTTCAATGTTGGTTTGAGATTCTCCCTTCTTGTACTCAAGAGGACAGTCGAGCAGAACAATTCTGGGGTTCTCAATTCGCCTTCTCATCTTCGGGTGGGTGATATCTTTGTTGACCATGACACCGTCAATGACCTCGCTGTCCTCAATCTCACCGCCGGGGATTTTTTCAATACGGGCATATCGCTTGATATCGACTTCTCGCTTTCCGCCGCCGGCTTCGAAGGACACTGTACGCACAGCCTTGAGGGCAAGACCGCACATGAGGTCGGACCATCTGGAGACAAACTTTGTGCCAATAGACGACTGGATAAGGCTATACATAGCTTCGTCGTTGTCGATATCCACGGGCAGCGAAATATCCTCGACAATCTGGAGTGCGTCGTTGAGAGCTCGCTTGAATGCGGAAATGATTTGCACGGGGTGTATGTTTCGTTCGAGCTGGGGGAGAGCTTGCGCAAGCATTTCACCGGCTTGCAAAGTGTCAGCAAGCATAGTATACAAGCCTAGGACCGGTTTTCCTACCGAGAATAATGACCGTTGTGGTTCCATCTCCAACTTCCTCGTCTTGTGTGCGACTGAGCTCGATCATGCTCTTTGCGGCGGGGTGGGCGACTTCGATTTCTCGGAGAATTGCATGGCCGTCGTTTGTGAGCACAATACCTCCCATGGGATCTAAAAGCATCTTCAACATGGCCTTGGGGCCGAGACATGAGCGAATAATGTCCGCAACACTGGAGCACCGGTTAGAGAGCGACAACAGTCAGGAGAGAACAAAATTCGGCGTACGTTTTTGCCGCGGTGATATTAGACAGCTGAGCCTGGCGGCCAACTTGCCGGTCCCCATTTTGGGTGTCTGAAGGCGTGTTAGTCGCAGTGTTGCCAGGAATCCAAATTTCCAGAAAAGGCGGGGGAGAGCATACTCATCACCACCACAGGAGCCTGCATCTCGACGGTGAACAGGCGATTCGACCTGTGAACAACGGGGTACTTGGTCTGAAGAAAGAAAAAAAAACCGTAGACGGAATACAAGGACCAATGTGATCAAGATGCCTGTGCACAACAGAGACAGGGGAGACGCTCTTGAAAATGCTCGGGCTCTTGCTTCTGCGCTCAAATTTCCGTGAAGTGGGATTAGCTTGCCGCGACCGCGCTATGCCGGTTTCTCTCTAGCGCCAGTTCAACATCAATTAACAGGGAACTTCCGACGTTGACTTCCCCCATTTACTATCGCTATGAATACTTTACAGAATGATATTTTGAACAATTGTTTAAGAAAGAAGAAAAGCTGCATTGATATAATCAGGCACGGCCGATACAGAGCCTGTAATGTATCACCCAAACAGACCAAGCGCCGTCAAAACATCCCCCTGCAAATCACGACTTTATCCATTTGTTCAGGCGCGAAAGACTTCTCCTGATGCTTTTTCGTAGTTTCAAAGTGACAGGCTTGATTGACAGGGATTTCAGTCCGGAACCTCCACGAGTGTCGGGGCTGTTGCTATCCTGTTGAGTAAACACCAGATTGGAGGGCAGTGGCCTGTGGGAGCCGTTGAGGACACGGAACTCATTTTCAGGCTGTGAAACTCCCTGGCTGTTTTGCCTGAGCTGACGACGGCTGAAATTCACATCCACCGGGTGCGAGGTCGCAAAGGCATTCCGTGATGGCCTTACCTGGGTGGTCCATCTACGGGGGTTGCTGGGTCCAAAGGTCTGGATATATGCTTCAGCCTGTGCATAAGCAGTCCGGCCGCTCTCATATCCAGCTCGGAAGCCGTCTTCATAAGAATTTGAGCTCACCATTCTCTGTGGCATTGCGAGAAGCGGAGTTGGCGCCCTCGTCATGGGAGTCGGGCGGAGGGGTTGAAGAGGCGTGATCCAGTAGTCCTCTGACATCACGCGAACATCTGGGTTTTCCAGTTTTAGACGCGTATATCTCTCTGCATACATTTCGCTCAAGATAATCTGGAGCCGCCGAGGGAGCTTCTCCAAGGCTCGTCGGTTGAGACGAACGATGATCTCTTCTTCATCTTCCATACTGGCCTCGCTCCAGCACACGCTCGTCACGTCAGACTCTTCAAGAGCCTCGAGCTCTTCGGACTCTCCAGACTCTTCAGACTCGTCATGCGTTTCTGGCGTTTCTGGCGTGTAGCTGGGTTCGATTTGTGCTTGGTTTGCGATGTCGTGCGTTTCTGGCGTGTGGCTGGGCTCGATTTGTGCCTGGCTTGCGATGCCAAAGGTGCCTGGGGCAGTGCTTAGACTCCTGATTGGCAACGAAAAAGACTCTCCAGGCTTGTCATTCGTTTCTGGCGTTTCTGGCGTGTAGCTAGGATCGATTTTTGTCTGGCTTGCGATACCAAATGTGCCTGGGGCAGTGTTTAGACTCCTGATTGGCAACGACAAACTCCATTGACCAGTATTGACCATTCCATCCAGAGACGCCATATTGTTTTTTGGCATTTTGAGGGTGCGGAGGAGGTTGTCGCTGTGTGTCCTTGATCGATCTGATCAAGTAAGAGTCAGTAATGCTGTCGCTTGGTTTTAGACAAACGACTGTTTACCAAAAGGTAGGTGTGTATGTGAGCTTCTACCCTGTCGACACTGATAAGCGTAAATATATTTGCAGGTCTTCAAAATGACGAGTAGGTTTCCTGAGTAAGTTGGTTCTTTGAAGTAAGTTGTGTAGGTGGAGTGGGCGAAAAGTTCCTCGAGGCGAGAAGAGTGAGAAGAGTGCGAAGAAATAGCGGGACAGCGGTGATCGATTGAAAATGGCCGGAGGCACTGGGCAATTGGGCAATTTTTTGACGAACTTCACCGGTGTCTTTGATTGTTTGTTTGCCTCCATGTCCCAATCAAGAAACTAAGCCAGAGGGAGTTGGAACAATGAAACAATAGTCAGCCACTGTACAATAAGCCCTTTGTCACTAGACTGGGCCATTTTTGTGCAGAGGAATAAATCCAAGTGGCACAATATCCATTTACTACTGTCATTTGTATCTACGTCTTTCAATGTTGATGAGACTCGCAGCCAGATCCTCCTGCCCTCGTCTCCGCTTTTCATCTTTGTCAATTTCACCTGGTTTTCGAGGAAGAAGAGATGCAATACAGTTATTAATTGCATTTACAAAATAGATACCATGTTCAAAGTTCTCGTGGGTAGCTAGATAATTAATAGTAGTTTACAAGCAATGCCCTCTAGGTTTGTATCAACCAATTGATATAGACATCGATGCAACCAAACAAACCCTCGAGCTGCCTCTCGAGAAACAATTAAATAAAAATCCATACAGACAAATCAAACTACTAGGTTTATTATTTTTTGGCGAAAGCTCCCAGATATAACTGACTTTGCAGCTATACTCCACGCTCCGCTCTGATTGGCCAGCCGCGTCAACCTCCGCGTCTGACACCAAAAAAAGTTGACATCACATTGTTTTCTCTCCTTCAACCTTGTGTGCGAATTATTCCCACACACCTCCTGGAATGGACACAAATGGACCGCTAAAAGCTCCAGAGACCCCCTCGTCTCCTGCAGAACTGCTTCTCCAACAGAAAAAGGATGCGCTGCAGGGGCTTCCGCAGGCTGGCGGAGATGGGGGGAGTGGTAGCATCCTAGCTCAGCTTTCGAGCAATCCGTTCTTTACCGCAGTGAGTAATCCCGCCTTGTTTTTGTTTCTTCTTCTTCTAATCACCTACGGTCAAGGGTTTCGGTCTAGCTGGCCTAGGCGCGGCTGCGACATTCGCACAAAGAGGCTTCAAACGCGGTGCCGATCTGATCCGCCGGCGCATGCTCGTCAACGTCGAAATCAACATCAAAGACGACTCGTACCCGTGGTTTCTACAATGGATGACCGTGTATCAGCAATCTCAATTAAATGGCACTGCCCGATCGGCCGCCGCCGGTGCTGCTGCCGGTGCTGAGAACACCGGATGGATGGAGAGGCTGCTGAGGAAAATCACACCGGGAATGCGCCAGCTCTCGATCCAAACACAAAAAGTCGAGCATGCGAACGGCGCTATTCAGACACAATTTACCCTCATCCCTGGTCCCGGGAAGCACATTTTGCGGTACAAGAATGCGTTTATTTTTGTCAATCGCGTGCGTGAATCTTCTTCGCGCGACTTGCAGTCTGGAAAGCCATGGGAGACGGTCACGCTGACCACGCTGTACGCGCACCGACACATTTTCGAAGAGATGTTTGCCGAGGCACACGCAGTGGCTGCACAGTCGCACGAGGGCAAGACGCGCATTTACAACAGCTGGGGCGCCGAGTGGTCGCAGTTTGGCCATCCGCGACGGAAACGCCCGCTGCAATCGGTGATTCTGGACGAAGGCGTCAAGGAAAGAATCGTGGAAGATGTCAGAGACTTCCTCGACAGCGGGCAGTGGTACTATGACCGCGGTATCCCCTACCGCAGGGGTTACCTGCTTTACGGCCCTCCCGGCAGCGGTAAAAGCTCGTTCATCCAGGCCCTCGCCGGCGAACTCGACTATGACATTGCCATTCTGAACCTTAGCGAGCGCGGTCTGACAGACGACCGGCTCAACCTTCTTCTCACAATCATCCCCAATCGAACGCTGGTCTTGCTAGAGGATGTCGATGCAGCCTTTTCCAACCGCCGAACGCAGACCGAAGAGGACGGTTACCGCGGAGCCAACGTCACGTTTTCTGGTCTCTTGAATGCGCTTGACGGAGTTGCTAGCGCAGAAGAACGCATTATATTCCTGACCACAAACCATGTCGATCGCCTCGACGAGGCGCTCGTGCGGCCTGGACGTGTTGATATGACCGTGCGGCTCGGCGAAGCCAGTCGCTACCAAGTCGCCGCGCTGTGGGATCGCTTCTATAGCGAGTTTGATACTAAAGGGGTCTACAAAGATAGATTTTTGGATCGTCTTGCAGAGCTGGGGCTTATTGAAGATCGAGACGGGCACAAGGCTGATGGCGCCAGAACGGTCAGTACTGCCGCCCTCCAGGGCTTGTTTTTGTATAATAAGGGGGACATGGAGAGGGCGATTACATCGGCCGATGCATTGGCGCAGTCAATTCACCGATAGTGACATACCACTAATGAGCAGTGCGTGTATTTTTAGAATTTGTATAATACTGTATATTAGATTCAGCGACTGGAATATAGACTATCGATAGTATCGATAAAATTCAGCATGGTATTTAGGCTGCAGCACTTCAGGTTTCATATGCTCTATGATAGTGACTGAAAAAGAGATGTATGTACAAAGAAAGCAATCAAGGCTGAACGTGTAGAAGACAAACTGGAAATAAAAGAATGCTAGATGAACGCTCACATCATCTTGGTATAATAATACACAAACTATTCAGCCCTGTTATCCGCTCGCGATGTCTCTGGCTCTGCCTCCGCCTCCGCATCAAACGGAATCTCAAACTCATGCGCACGTATTAAACGCTCGTCTTCTCCACTGAGATCGCCATCGTTGCTCAGACTGGATCGGCCGCTTCCCGACACTTTCCCCTCTTCGAGATTGTCGCTGTTTCGATAAAACCAGCCGCGGCGTCGGCGCAATCGGCGCAAGTATCGGAAGCCCCAGATGACAAGTGCCAGAGCACAGATTCCGCCAGATACAATCAGGAGAATCCAAATCGCAGAAATTTTGGTAGTGGGCAAAGTAGTGGGCAAAGTGCCCTCTTCTTCTTGTTTGTCCTGCTCCAATTCTGTATTTTCTTCAACCGTGTTTGTGTCCTCCTCCTCTTTAGTATCTTCTTCTGTTTTAGTCTCCTCTTCTTTAGCATCTTCTTCAGGTTTGGTGTTCTCTTCTGGCACACCTTTTTCCGCCTCCGTAGAAGGCCTGACAACATGTGTCGTTGGTATGGCGTCGTCTTTCGCCATCACAAAATAGGAAGAACCAAGCCGGTTACCTGATTCATCCATAGCGGCTACTCGCAGGTGCGGAAAAGGGCAGTCTGGAGGAATAGTGATGACCGTCTCGAAGCCAAATTTAGGTATGGCCATCACAGTGGTGACATCTGCTTCCGGTAGTGGCTCCTTAGTGGTGGCATCTTCTTCTACTTCTCCTGAATTCGACCCTTCCAACAGCCATGTCTTGACTTCGGTAGCCCCATTCCAGCTCGCGTATCCAATATTCGTGCCTTTCCCGTAGATCACCCACGAGGGTCTCGTAGTTGGCTTACCAACCCACCGGTGCTTGAAAGCCCGATAGGAACATACTTCACCTACACCGAATCCTACTTGGGGACCAAAGCGGACTTCACACACGGCCGCACCATCAGTGGTGAATTCGGTCCAACCTGCATTGTAGCCATAACCGACGAGCACTCTATCGTCGCTGAGTACCTGCACTGAGCCCTGCGACTGGCTAGTTATGGGGCTGGGGTTCCAGTACTCGTGACGAACTTTTGCGGTCATCTTCTCTTGATCAATGTCGATCCAGAGACCGCGACTGGGGTGAATAGGAGCACCTTCGCCACGACCGGAATTGTCGAAAATAGTGATGCTGCTACCGTCATCTAGCCAGCGGGCATGGTGTTGCCAGCTAATGTTGGTAGCTGCGCCATCAGACAAGTCGGTGAACACATTGCTTGCACCGCCCAGCTTCCAGATAACATCGCCTGTGCGGCCATCGATTAAGGCGAGGCCATTATAATAGCGACTTGAAATCAGGAAGTTGCCTTTGCTGTCTTTGTCAATGCTGTTGATATGAAAAAAGTCCCAGGGATCGTCTTCTTTGTCGCCATGGCCCTCGCGCGTCCGATTCGCTTCGGTAAGGTCGTAATGCTCCGATGCACGCCATTGGAACAGAGTATCCCCGGTCTCGACGTCAACTTCCTGGAATGTGCCATCCCAGATCCATCCATTCTCAGGCCCGCCGACGGCCCTTAGGTCGGCAGGCTTTTTGTCGTATACAGTGTAAACTGCTGTATCGTCGTGTGTGATGCGGAATTCGTGCAAGTCGCCACGCAGCCCGTCGGAACCTCGAAGCTGGTATCGAGTTTTATAGGTGCTATCGAGCTTTTATTTTGCTTTTCTCAGCATTTCTTCCTTTCTTCAATTGATAGAAGAATAGAATCAACCTACCATGTAATATGTTCCCTCGCCATGGCCAACAACGCCATCGTTTCCCACCCAAAAGGTGATAAAGTCTTCGCCCTTGTAGGTCTGCATGTTCATATTGTACGTACGGCCCCATGATTTCGCCCAGACCACATGGCCATCCTGATCCAGAATCATCGGGCCCGGGCTGGGCACGCTGCCACCGTACGGTGAAATAAACGTATACAGCCCATCTTGACACTGCGGACCATACTTGACAAAGTTGATAATGGGCGCCGTCACTGTGGAGTCCGATGCGAACTTTTGATGGGGGAACTGGCCGGCGCGGCCATCGTCGAACCTACTCGACTGGAAGAAAGGGTCGATGTCTGCATTGGCAGACAGTGCGAACAAGGCGAACAGCGCAGCTCGTAATGTACTTGTTCCCAGCATTCCGATTATCGTGATCAAACCAGCCCCGCGGAGGAGAAAAGCGCAGAACAGTCAAAGGGTGAGGGTCAGCATCGACAGAGATTTTTAAGACTGTCAGGATTCCCCGTAGACGAGAATCAAGTTGGAATAGAGGCGAGTACTCGGCGCCATACGTAAGACCTCTAGACTTGGTCAGTGGCCACAGACCACCTCGCACTAGGAACAGACGGGGCGCAATAATAAGAATGATAATATTGAATCGTACGTAGTCAATGGCCATGTCCCTGGAGCGACATCCGGAGGACCCACCTCCAGATGATGACAATCTCCGCCGAACGGGCGATTGATTGCCATGGAGTTTGGCAGTGTTCCATTACCATCTCTCGATCTGCAGCAACCACTGCCAAAGATTGAAAGCGATAAGGGGCAGGGGCCCAATCACGGACGATGTAGGATCCCACTCTGGGTTGAGTGTCCAACAATCAGTGCCTTGAATGAGGGAACCATCGCGTTTCAAGTGTCGAGGGCCGCGTGGAGTTAGCTGCTGAGGCGCCGTGATTGGGCGTGCAGTGGCGATCAACAAGCTTTCTGACGCGTTTCGATCGGCAGTGCTAGAGATTAGTGCCTGGTTAGCAGCGGGCTGGACGAGCGACTTCCGGCCTTGCGTAATGCGTGACTGGGAATTAAATAACCTCGGGGGGCCACGGACTATCCAGGTTGAAGTTTGCCTCGTTCAAAAGTTGTCTCGCAGCATGTTTCAGCGGAACGATCGCTGGCCCAAAGTTCCCAGTCCTTTGTAGTCTTTCGTCCAGAGTGCGTTACAGACACGTCTTGGGCTGCATCATTAGGCCACGCACGCCACTCAAGGGTCCAAGCCAGGTAATACTCCGTACGCAAGCACAGTCGTTGTTCGACGCGTGGCCCCCATCTGCCCCATGGCCATTTGTACCGAAGTGGTAGCGCTGTGTGCATGGATTGCGGGCGAAAACAGTATTTAAGGCCATTTCAGTCAGGCACCCCGTCGCAGAATACGAACGAACATTTCAAGAGTGAACTCAGCGAAGTGAAGTCTTCAAGTTCACTCGTCGCGGTCAATTCAGAAGTTGTTGGAAGGCGCGTCCAGAAAGGGTATAGTGCGGCCACCCCCTCGCTTATACTGTAGTATATCAGGGCTATACTGTTATCCTCTATCACCTATGTGGGCAGGCTGCTCTAACCTTTCACTTAATAAACTTTCACTTGATTTTTTAAGCTTAACAGTATTCCATTGCTATTTTTTCCACCAATAACATCTATGGGCAATTTCTACCGCCATGTATCACTCTCAGTGGCTGTAGTCACCGAACATCCCGAAGGCACAGTGTATGAGCGGTTGGGGTCACTCTCCCACGTAATTGAACCGCCAGACTCCTTGCGAATATACTTGTATTCAAAGGTGGTACCCGCCGGAAGACTGATGGTGGCATACCACAGGTTGTTGCTGGAGGTGTACTGGCTAGCGCTGAGCGGAATGGCACTGGCTGTATCCCAGGCACCCAGCTGTGAGATCGATCCGGAAATGTAAATGGTCTCGCCATAGGAGGTGGTGGCAATCTCGTCAAAGGTGACGGCAACAGAGGTGGGGGTAGTGCAAGAGGAGGAGGATGTGGTGGTGCCAGTGCCAGTGGTAGTGGTAGTGGTAGTGGAATGGGTTGAAGAAGTAGTAGAAGTAGTGGCGTTGCCACTGGTCAGGCTGGAGGGCCATGAGCTAGCTGTAGGGGTGCTATAAGTTCCTGTTGCAGAACCCGTGGAGCAAGACGAGGGAACTGTGTTGGCCGAGGCAGCACCCCAAGACGGAGGCACAATGCTATTGCGACGCATATTGGCAGTTAGCAGGGCAGCATAGGACCAGGTGAGGTCGCGAGCCGAGAGCTGGCTACCGGAAGACTTGTCATATTGCTCTGAGAGGGAGCCGTTGGTCATGGCGTGAGCTTGAACGATGCTGATATACCCATCGGCATAGGTCTTGGCCGCGCTGATGATGGCTGTAAAGGCGGAAGTACTAGAGGAGTAGGTGCCAACGGCTGCCGAGCTGTAGATGTCCTGGAAGAAGGCCAGAGAAGTACTGGTGATGCTGATAGAACCAATTTTGTTCCATTGATATATCGCATCGTACAACTGTTCAGCGGCGGCGAGATTGGACAAGAACCAGGGGTTGCCATTATAGTATGAATCTTCGGGGTAGCGGCCTACGGCTACCGCTACGCCCTCAGCAATGCCAGAATTGAGAGAATAAACGGAACGAAACGAATCGGTATAGACTTTGTGATTTGCCAGAGCGCGAGATGAACAAGGTTGGAAGGTAACGTCATCGCATGTGGCTTCGGGGTCAAAGGTGTGGATGCTAGCCAGGACGGTGTTGGCATCTTTACCGGATCGACCTCCGCCAGTGTTGGCATTGATGTAAGATCCAGTCCAGAACGTTTGCATATAGCAGAGAATCTGGGGGGCCTGTGAATCGCACCAGGAGCAGGAAGCTCCGACTTTGCCAGCAAAGGTGCTTCCCTCAACAAGAGCACGGTGCTGGTTGGCAACGGTGAAGAAAGACATGCTATTGACCTCTTCCCAAAGGTCTTGAGGTTAAGTTAATAAATGTTATACCATAAAGTCAAAGGCAGACGTACCATACCCAGACTGGCTCCAGTACTGGGCAACATAAGACAGGTCATTTCGTACAATCGGCCAGATGTTGGCAACCGCATAGGTAGAATATCCATTGTCCTTCAGTTGTCAGTGAGCGTCCGTATTTCCGAGTAGAGGACATACAATAAGCCAATTTCCAAAGTCGATCAGGGCAATGGCGCGTAAAGCAGGACCGTCGCGTTGAGGACGGCCCCAGCTTCCAGTGTAGGCACTCTCATCAACGTTGAACTTTGGCTCGCCAAGGCCAGCACCACCAGAGAGATCACCAGACGGATTTGATACTGTCTGTAGAGTGGCCTGTGCATTTACATATTCCTCTATAACAGTCTGTAAAGATAGGTCCCCATTGCGAAAGACATCGACGAGGACCTTCAATGTGAGAGCCGAGTCTCTAGTCCATGTATAGTAATCTAACTCTCAGCAGCTGACAGGAAAGATAGGTCGAGCCACTCACAGTCTGGGTCGCTAGTGCTGGGACTGGCAACAACAATCCCTGCCTTTGCACTCTGAGCGTAAGCACCGCTGGCACCGATGTTGTCAAGGATTCCATTGAGGGAGACAGTAGTCTCAGTAGCCAACCAGGATCCCAAGCTAGTTGTAGCACGAGGAGTTAGATTAGGCGCTGCCAACACAGATTGACTCCATGTCAGAAGCGCACAAGTCGAGTAGAAAAGAAAAGCCATTTGAACAATAAATGAGATGAAGCATTTAGAGAAGGAAAAACGCAGGCCAAGTACCGCGTTTTATAGATTTTTTCATCCAAACGAGCGGGTCCTCAAATACAATCAAAATGATTTCTAGTAAGCAAGCCACCTCCAAAATGTTCAAAAGTTGTTCCACCTCTCAGTTTCCCGAAGGACGTCGACACTGGAATAACAAAGATTTTGCATGTGACGGTGGCTTCAACTTTTGTGCCTTTTTGCCGTCGCAGAATTGTGGCTGCCAATCTCCATGGTGACTTTGCTCCGTCCCTGGCATTGGAGGCGTTTTTGAGAGGAGTAGTGCTCACGGGAACGAGGTCTGGCTTGCGTCTTTTGGGACCAAACCCCGCAATTTTGTTGTGAAGATATCCCCATTCGCTTGGCGTTGTTTGCTAGATACTAGTACTATGGAGTGCTGACTCTCGAGCTAGAATTGCCGACAGGAATAAGCTCTGGCACTTGGATATAGCCAATATATAGGCAATCTTAAATTTGAGCCAGTTTTGAAGCTTGGCGACGATACATCGCGCTAATCTCGCTGCTTGAATCCATTGGACGTGAGGCCCGACGACCATGTGGATAATTCCCCGGCGGAGAATTACGAATTCCAAAAGCAGTTGTGAAAGCCCGAAGAGGCAGATGAATCATAAAACCATTTTGAATCATCGCGGAACGCATGCATTCAAGTTGATAGTGGAAATGTAATGAGGAAGCGTACCGGTTAATATCAAGTGATACAACCGAATACAATTTAAAAACAGTATCGTTACCGTTATCTGACTATTACATCACTAATTTAACTGCATTTCTATGTTTTGTTACATAATATAAAACCAAAATGTCATATATTTCGTTACGTTACCAATTTCTGCGACGCTTCTGGATTTTCGTCACGTATCAACACCACCCTCTTATATATAAAAGAATTAGTAATTTTTATAAAGATGTACTACATAGGATTAAATTCAAGACCAAGTAGATTAGTAAGCACCTATCCGGTTGATATGAACACCAATCACCTGACCGGGATACCAGTCAATGTGATGTGTCACCGTCTGACCTACAAATGTAATGTTACTGCGTCACACTCTTTCGTGTACGACGCTCCAGTATGGACGATAGAGTTTCCAGCAAAAGGAAACGCCGAGCCAGTTCTCGGCGCAAAATAGGTCGGTCCGCATTCCTTGTTTAGAATGCATGCAAACTGATTTTGTCTAGGATGGTGAGACGATATCCATCCCAAACCCTCGTTTGTCGGCGTGCTGAACAGCTAACAAGCCAGGACCTGTTTATAGTTTTACTTGCAAGGCTCGTCACACCCGCTGCGATGAAAAAAAACCTATCTGTAGTAACTGTGAGCGCTTAAATCTACAATGCCGCCCGTCGGAGTTCATCATGCCTTCTACCTGGAGTACCATATCTTCACCCCCACCGAATAGTAGTGGTGATAGATCCTCTAACCATGGTCCTTCCTCAACATGGGACATTTTCGAGCACTCTCTAGTATCCAATTCCTCTGATTCGTCGCCCCCCGATGCTTTGCTTGCTCACCCCCGACGTTCACCCACGTTGGCAGTCCGGATAACTTCCGAAATCGCCTATTTGTTGCATGCATATCAGACTGGGGTGGCGACATGGATGGATCTTTTTGACCACGGCTGCACCTATCAACGGGCAGTCTCCCGTCTGATCCTTGATTCAGAGCTGCTTCTCCATTGTGTCTGTGCTTTTACTGCCAAGAACCTCAGCCTGTTACCATCGGGAATGGCCTGGGCTTCTACTGCTGCCCACCACTACGATAAATCGCTGCGTCTGCTCAGAGAGCTGCTCAACAACTCAATCCCGCAAGAGAACGCTTTAACTGCAATTATATTACTAAGTAGCTATGAAATGATTGCGGCCCAGGGCCAAGAACTACAACGCCACTTTTTCGGCGCCACCTTGCTCATCCGAACCCATGGAATCAGTGCTGGCTCACATGGTATTAACCGAGCCAATTTCTGGATCTATATCCGCCATGAGATTGTTGTGGCCCTAGTTAATGAGAGTCCATTGCAGATGAGTCCAAACGAATGGAATGTCAATTGGCGAGATGGTGAGACTGAGGAGGATGTCTTGGGGAACCAGCTTTTATGGCTCGTCGGTCGCGCCATTGATGTGGTGTTCGCCAAGGACCCCAACACACAGGAACCAATGCCAATAATGGCCGATGCGAGAAATGACTTGCTTAGAGAGGCGGACAGATGGCTGGCTGCCCTCCCATCGTCCTTCCGGACTACTACGTACGGAGAACCAACGGATGAGGGCTTTTCAAGACTTTGTTATTCCCTACCGACCGTTGGTGAGTGGTAATTGGCCTTGATATAAAGCCTAGTCTATTAATCATCGAATTAGCCGCAGCCATGATATGGTACCATGTGTTGCATATCCTCCTTTATGCTGAACCGTATCTTCATGATCTATCTGACCCTACAAAAGCATGTTCTTGTTCCCTTCCCCCCATAATTTACACATGTGTTTCTGACCATTTTAAAAAAAAAATTAGATCCAATATCACGCCTCTCAGATAGCGAGTATTGCTGTTTCTGATATAACGGATACAGTTCGGTCGTTTTCTTCCCAGGCCCTTTTCTATGGTAAGTTTGAGGATGCTTTTCTTGACCTGTACAAAATCCTTCAGTCTCCAGCCTCTCCTCGAACCAAATTTATAGCCAATTTTATAGAAACTAACTTGCTCAGCCGCCAAACATATCAGTGGCCTTCCAGGTAAAACAAGGCTGTGGGCTTTAATGAATGATCTTGAAATACGACTGGGGTTTCACACTCGCAGCAGAGTAAGAAAATTACAGCAACTTCTTGAAACAGAAACAACATCATGATGAAGACGAATTGTATACCTTTCACCAAATTTCAGTCTCTACCGAGCACTCATACGGCCAGCCACCTTTGCTTATGTATCATGCTGATCCTGGCACCTCTCGCCGCCAGATCTTCATAGGCAATTCCACAGGCCATATATTAAAGTAATCCTCGAACTCCATATTCCATTCCTGGGATGGCAACGCAAATTCATAGCGATAGCATAGAGTCGCGACAAAGACGAGCTGTTCCAAGATGGTGATATTCCGGCCAATGCAGCTTCGAGAACCGGCGCTAAAAGGGATGAACACCGCCAGCATCTCCTTCAAGTGGTCGTCTCCTCTGATTAGCCAGCGTTCTGGGATAAATGCCTCCGGTTCAGGGAAGACACTTGGGTCACGGTGGGCTGTGTAGGCGGATATCGACACGATCGTATTTCCTGGAACGTTCTGGTCATCAATTCGAGCTCCTTCAGGAGGCGTCTTACGGACCAGATCAGTCGCCACTGGTGGTGAGAGCCGCATGGATTCATTAACGCAAGCACGAAGATAGTCGAGATTCTTCACCTTGGACCATGGTGCCACCTTATCGGAAGGAGACAAGACTTCATCTAGCTCTTCCCGCAACCTGGCCAGTTTTCCGGGGGTTTTCACTATATAATAAAGACTGCAGGCGAGCGATATCGCAGGGCCATCCGCACCGCCGTTAACTAGGCATATGGTTAGAAATATGGTCGGAAAATGAGATATATGCCACATAGTATCTTACTCATCTGATCAACCTCTGCGATTCTGTCTTGGTCATGAATATCCGGCTCGCTACCAGTTTTGTCTTCCATCATCGGCTGGAACAAGTCGTCTAAAATTTCTCCCTTCTTATACCGATCCTTTCTTTCCATGGTCAATTTCGTGACAATGGCTCTCCAGTCTGCTCCATGCTGCCAATTCTTTCTGTACTTTGTTGATAGTGTATTGGACAACTTCTTCAGCAAGGGGAAATTTTCAGTGTCCCAGACCAGGGTCGAAGTGGCACGTGAACCTCCGTGGAGGCTTGTATAAGCGCTGACCTTTCGAACCGTACCATCTGGGTCCGTTATCTCTACTATATCATTTCCAGCTTCCATGAAACCAAGGTCCTTGCTAAGCCCGAGCTTCACTACCGCTTCGAACGTGAACAGGTTGCTCCAGTGTACTCCTTCAAACGTCAAGTCTTCTACACGAGGCTTCTGAGAAGCATGATTCAGAGGTGCGGTGCATATTCTGTCCATCTGTTCCACAAGAGTATGAATAATCTTGGCAACATCCGGTTCCCATGCCTCAATGTTCTTCGGAGCGTACGCAATGGCTACCATGCGGCGTCGATTGGAATGCTCGGATCGGTCGACAATGTTGACAAGATGTTTGCCGCCACCCTGCAAGGAATCATAAATAGCGGCTTTGAGGCACTTGGACTGGTACCCGTATATGTCTTTGACAGCGCGAGAGCTTCCAAAGGACAGCCAGTTGGGACCAACACGGATGACAGGGTTTTCCATCAGTGCTTCATGTAGACGCTGTGTATGGAACTTCTCGTGCTTACGGCCCACTTCCCACCCATATGCTATAGGAAGTATTCCGGAAAGCCAGTTCTGTGTTGCGTACTTGCGAAAGCCCTTCTCATCTCGGAAATATCGGACAAGAGGTGCCAATGCAACCCTAAGCAAGGCTAGGGCGAGGAAAGAGTATATGATCAAAGACATGTTGATAACTATTATACTGAGACGACCCTCGGGGTGTTTCTCTGATGATTTTGGAAATCTGCCATTATTTTCATGACAGCAAGGCTGGCTCTATATATGTCTATCTCACGGAGTAGATTATTGATCCCACCGGACACACCAAAAACAATTGACCGATTGGAACTTCGTATGAGAGCTCGTAATGGCGCTTATACACAGCAGATTGTGATATTAGCTGCTGTTGATGCCAGCATTCTTTTGCATATGTATAAACCGTCTAACATGCCCGAAACGGAAACTGTTACGGAAAAGAGCTCTTTTGACGCGTAAGTATTACTTATTTCGGTGATAATCTATATCGTAATAGGACTAGCGTGCAACCGTGTCAGTTGCCGGATTCGGTATGCTATCCGGACAACATCTGAAGGAAACAAAGAATCTAGAATTAATGACGCAGCTAGGCAGAGCTGACAAATTCGTTCATTGCAGGATAAATGTATTTCTCCTCCTATTTTCATTACCTACTTTCAAATTATCTCTACATACGCGCATAGTGACAAGTTGACAACTAGTACGAAATTCAGTGTCTCATTACATCGACGAAAGTGACGTTGCCCGGCATGCCTTCTAAACGTTTCAAGATGCCGGAAAGATATTTTCTTGCAAGCGTATTATGTTCATTTGGGGGGTTCTTGTTCGGGTATGTTGAATATTTGCAGGGTATTGTAGAGGACGGCGAACGATGTGCTGATCGATATTGATCCATGCAGGATCGACACTGGTATTATTGGACCAGTTACTGTCATGTCAAGTTACCTCTCAATGTTCGGTTCTCTATCATCCACGGTTCATGGTCTTATTGTTTCTTCGATTTTGATTCCGGCTGCTTTTTCGTCATTCTTCGCCGGACGAGTAGCGGATCGCTTAGGTCGACCAAAGAGCATCAGCATCGGAGCGTTGATATTTGGCATTGGAGCGGCCTTGGAAGCAGGCGCTGTCCACTTGGCAATGTTTATTGTTGGACGGTGTATTGAAGGTATTGGGGAAGGGCTATATCTTGGAAATTTAGTTGTGTAAGTCGGTCTTTTATCTGCATCGCGGACAGACATACTAATTAATCCTAGTTACATTTGTGAAATCTCGCCCCCCAGCAAAAGGGGTCCCCTAACAACTGGTCCTCAATTGTTGATTACTTTAGGTCTTGTTGTGGGATTCTTTACCTGTTATGGCACTACCGGAATGGCCTCCTCAATGTCGTGGAGATTACCTTTCATTCTGCTGGCCAGTCTATCATTTGTATTTTCCATATCATGTTATCTGTTGTTGCCCCATTCACCTCGATGGCTCAAACTCAGCGGCCACCCGGCGAAAGCAGCCGAAACCTGGGATTATCTAGGAGTTAGCCAAGCAGAACGCGAAAAGGTTGAGGTTGAACAGTATCGAGAAGAGGTAAGTCTTGCGACTAGATATTATCTTCACTTGTCTAACGCTTCAAACTCAATAAAAAAAGACCGCCGATATCAAAACAAATTTCTGGTCTCTATTTTCGAAGGATGTGCGTGGCCGTACGGCTCTAGCAGTTTTCATGATGGGCATGCAGCAGCTTAGTGGAATTGACGGTGTTCTTTACGTGAGTTGATATGATTGGTATTTAATCGTTCATTGCACTGACATTATTATCTAGTACGCCCCGCTTCTCTTTCAACAGGCTGGTCTTACATCCTCAGACGCATCTTTCCTTGCTTCTGGAGTATCTGCCATAGTGATCTTTGCCGTTACAATTCCCGCTGCAATATTCGCCGACAAATGGGGTCGACGTCACAGTACTATCTACGGCGGTATTGGACTCGGCATTGTCATGTTTTTGATTGGAGGTCTTTATGCTGGCAACCAAGTTCACGGCGACTTTGGTGCTGGTCGCTGGGTAGTCATTGTATCGATCTATATCTTTGCAGTGATTTATTGTGTGTCATGGGCGGTTGGAATCAAGATATACGCCGCTGAGATCCAGCCTCAACAGACACGTGCGGCAGCAACTAGTCTCGCTCATGGCAGTAACTGGTGTACAAATTTCCTGGTCGCACTCGTTACGCCAATCTTGCTGTCCAAGAGCAGTTTTGCCATTTACTTTATGTTCGGAGGATGTGTTTTGCTCACTTCGTTTATTTGTGCAGTTTCTATGCCGGAAACAAGGGGAAAATCGTTGGAAGAGATAGAGGAAGCATTCAAGAAAACATCAGGATCAACAAGGCTAAAGAATTTGCGTATTGGTTGGAAGAGCCACTGTTAGACATGAGATCTGACTGTGTTTGGACCAAATTGAAATAGCCATGTATAACTGATTCGGGTTTGTTATGAAAAATTTCGGCACCAGTTTATTAATAAACTGAAGCAGTGTGATATGATCTATGAGATAAGCATTTTAGATGTTGATTAGATCTGTTCAAAGTAACGGCTAAGGCGGTTTTTTGTGCAGGGAAGATGTTATGTGTTATGCTAGATCAAGTGATATTAGGTAGTTACACCCAAAAAATCTTCAATTGAAGTATATTGTAAATTTGGAAGAAAATTTCTGACATCAGTAACATATAAATTTGGGGCGTTTGTTGTGTCGTTGAAAGATTGTAGATAGCTTCAGACATTTGGATAATGACATAAAATGAAATAACCAGTTAGAGGCCCAGCTCTTCGGCCACCATATTTGCCAAGGCTGTAAAAGTAAGTGTCTGTCCGAGTAGGGTTTGGAAGCCAATGTCCAGGCCAAATTCTTTGAACAACCACGACCGTAATTCCGCTCCAATCATACTATCCAAACCATACGACGCCACTGACTTGTTATTAATGTCAAATGATTCCTCTGGAAGCATCAAGATACTACAGCAACGCTTGACAATATACTAGGCAACTTCTTCGATTGCCGCTGCATGTGGTGTTCCTACTAGGGAGGCCTTAAAATCACCACCAGCAGCTTGGCCCATTCCAGTGTCGGATATGTCAAGCGCTTCCATAGATGCGCGGATGCTGCTGAGACGAGCATCATTGTACCAGTATGCATCTGTGGCATCTTTTGACGATACAGCCTCCCTCAGCTGTTCAGGATCGAGCCCAAGGATAATTTGCGCCTCGCTGATAGCCGCTTGATGGCCAGGTAGAGGAGGGCCTTGACGCATTGCAGCTTCAAAGGCGGCCAGCATTTCTTGCTCATCGATACCATACATGCCTTTGTGGTTGAGAGACATTTCAATTCCCTGGTTCTCGGCAACAACCCCGACGTCCAAAACCATTGGAAGAGCGATAGAACTGGCGGCCATGCCGTGTTGTCGACGGTACCAAGCCAATGCATCAAGGAAACTGTTGCCAGCGCTGTAATTTGCCTGGCCTGGGTTTCCAAGAACAGCCGAAATTGAACTAGTCATTACGAAAAAGCCCAAACGGGTGTTTTTCAGGGCTTTGTGCAAGCTCATTGCACCCCTGATTTTCGGGTGTGTTGCTGCTGTGTAGTTGTCGACTGTCATTCGCTCGTAAATTCCATCCTTGTAACCGTTAACAGTCTGAAAAGTCTAGGATAGAATATACACTAATACTCACCTGGAGTACCATGGCAGCGTGTACAACTCCTCTAATGGGAGTCTCCTCATTTACCCGCGTTACGATGTCTGCTACAGCCTCCTCGTCGGCGGCATCCACGCGGAATACCTGAACGAAGGCGCCTGCATTTTGTAAAGATTTGACAATTTCTGCAGCCTCTGGCTTATCGTCACCGGATCGCGAAAGAAAAACAAAGTATCGACATCCTCGTTCTAGCATCCACATGGTGAGACTCCGCCCGAGACCTCCCAGACATCCTACGAGGACGTAACTGGCGGTTGGCGAGAGTTTGAACTGGTTCCTTGTGTTACGGACCTAAAGAAATGGGAATTTTAGTCACTGTCGATAGATGCCTAAATCAAATTACTCACCGTAACAACACTTTCTCCATATCGAATACGGACCACTCTACGTCCAGGAGGGAGTACCACGTTTCGAAGGTCGTTGAAGTTCGCGACGTCGAAGACAAGTGGCGTAAATGAGAATGTATTTTTATTATTATCGATAAACTGGATGCTTGACTTTAGAATGTTTTGCAAGGCCTGTCGATCCCTGTTGAACCGAGTCGAAATACTGGTGGTCAAGAATGAGGAGCCTCGGGACAGAGGAGCCGGACTTGGGGAGGAGTCTACCGACCCATCATATAACACGAATCGACCCATGGGCGGAATAAATCTCCAAAGAGTCTGGCTCAGACCAGAGAAGGAGTCTGCAACGACTACATTAGGTGGAAATGGAGACGTTAACAATTGGCGAATGGCTTCCTGATTGTCTGCCACAAAGAAAGGCTCGCCGCCGAGGTCGTAATTGGAAATGAAAGATTCTCTTTGCACCGCAGACAGAACGGCCGTTGTCTGGAAGCCAAAGACACGCCCAATCCTACTAACGGCGTACACAAAGTCCAAGTCCGACGAGCGCAAAAGTACGTGATCGCCGGATCCTGCGTTTCCAGTGTGTATTACTGCATCAAGAGCTTGACAGAGACTGGGCAACACGGTAAGTAACGCTGCTGCATCGTTTTTGCTGGTGACTGGTATAACTTCAGAGGATCTAATACGAGTCGCGAAGGATTCAGCGGTATAAGTGATGACATCTTGACCTAACAGCGTTGTATTCGGACCTGATGGGTCAGAGATAACTTTTCCAACGACAAGTCGGGGTTGACCAAAGTCTCCAGTAGTATTTTCTGCGGAAATCTCTGAGAGATAGACTTGGATTTCTGCTTCTTCAAGTCCACCCGAGAATTTTTCAGTAAGGGCAGTCTTTGTCGGCTGGAAGATAAGGCCGTATTCTGACAGGGAAGCCTTATATTCAATATCAGCGTCAATCGGAACTTCCACTGTTGACTCGTCATTGTCAATGAAAAGCTTGTTGAGACTTTGGTTTGGGACGAGACGAGGCACTTGTACAATTCCCGCAGACCGAATCCAGAACTCGAAATCGGATCCAGAATCCTTCGTTGAATTCCTCGCGAGGGTATCGAGGAAGAAAGTAGCTACACTTCCAATTGGAACCCCCTCATCGATATCAACCAAGCTAATCTTGACTGCTGCATTTTCGGAACGGATCGCTCGAAGGAACCCCTGGCTCATCCCACCAGTAATGGTATTTCCTTGGTTCACGCCTCTAGTTAGCCAAATTATGGACTTCCCAGAGCCTAGGAGAGTTTCTTTTAGGGAATTGAAAATATCTGCCGATGGAGAGGATAGAAAATTGCCCTCGCTATCATCGATGATGAGCTCGTTGATACCGGCACCGCTAACATTTTCAGGTGTGGAGACAGTCACCTTACAGTCACTTGCCTGGAGTTCATTTGCAAGAAGATATGACGTATTTTTGGAAGACTGTGTAGAGATGATTGACATCTTTCGCTGAAGATGTACCGATCCATTTTGCACGATATTTGGTTTGGCTAAGATGATGCTGTCTCCCTCACGGTTAACAGAGACAACTGGGAGCCAGGTGCCAGGCGATAGGGATGTATCGGTAACAGCCCCTATTTGCTTGTCATTTAGACAAAAGACTGCATGTTTACTTGATGAAATAAGAGAATTCACGTGTTGTAAGAAGCTAGTTGTGGTATTCTGAGACAAGAATGAATCGTCTAGAATGAACACATCCTGATTCCCAGTGAGGAGACTAGGAAGTTCAGAAATATCTTCTGGCAAGATAAATGCCGTGACGCCTGGGATGTCATGTTCTTCGTGAAATACATTCGCCATTTCATGAGAACTGAATCCAATGGTTACCTCTGATGTCGCAGGTAGACTGTTCTTGATTGTTACGGCGAAGTCAACCGATATAGGAGCCAAAATTGCCAGATGCCTGATTGGGGTTTTGTGGTTGATTAGTTCAATTATCCTGGTAATACATTGACTTTTTGATAGCCCTGACGAGAAAACTTCATCAATCTGCGCATTTGAAACTGCAGTAATGTCTGGTTTCCAGGAAACTTGCGCATATGGCTGAGTAGACAGATGCCTGGAGATGTTCTGAGGAACTGCTGCCTCGTATGCGACACTGCGGAGATTTTTAATATTCAACAGGAGCTGTTTTGAAGCACCGAGAAGTTGAATATCTGTTGTAAAGTAACGGCCATTGGCTTGATTCGTCCAAGCTACAGCACATCCATCGGACTCAGTATCTGCACCCGGGCTGAAGAGACTAATCTCTTCTATTTCCAGAGGAACAACACCAAATGGCATTTCCTTGCGTTGACCGCTATGAACCGACATGTTGAGCAGTTGGAGACACCCGTCTATAGTAGAAGGGTGAAGCATGTAACGAGATTCACTGGTCATCAGACTGCAATGATTTGTAACATACACATCCGCGGCAGCGGCTCGGTCCTTGCCGTTCGATCTGACCGTGTTGAGCACTTGAAAACTTGGGCCGTAATTGAATCCAAATTTTGTGAATGACTCGTACCACCGTTGAGCCGAAGTCCTCCGGTGGAGCTTATCGAGTTGGAATTGGCTATCAAAGCCTTGTTTCAGCTGGCGATCTGGAAGATTGAGACCGATAGTGCCTTCACTATGTATAGTCCACACGCCATTTTGGACAGACTCAACAGTAAATGAGTACCACGGATCAGAATTCTCGGTTTTGATTTTCGGTAGTCGAGTCTGTATCTCTATCCCATCGTCCGTATCAGGAATTATCAGAGCTATTTTGATGCCTACATCTCGCAGAGTGACTCCTGGAATATCAGTCCCCAGGAGTTGCATATAAGCCTCCATTGCGAGCGACAAATGCCCAGCCCCTGGAAACACAGTGGAGCCCCCCAAGGAATGATCTTTTAACCATGGTAGGTCCCTGTGTCGAAGGATGTTCTTCCATGCCTGCACGTTCCCAGACAGGCCGAATATCTTCCTTCCAAGGATGTCATGTCTAGGATACTGGGATTTCCTTGATTCATGGCTGAACCGAGGCTCATACCAGAACCTCTGGCTGTAGTCCCATTTGTATGAAGGCAAATCGACGAGGCATCTCGGAGATCGTTTGTTCTTAACCGCTCCAACGGCGACACTGTTGATCTGCTCGAAGTCGAGCGCAAATCCTTTGAGGAACAGCTCGCCGGCGGTGTTTAGTAGGGAAATCGAGCTGTTTGATTTGCGAATCAAAGACGGGACGTATGAAAGATGACTAAACTCATTGGCCGAGCATATTTGTTTGATTGGAGCCCCAAGAGCAGAATGGGGACCGATTTCAATCAGGCATCTGACGTCCCCTATCTCCTCTGATGTCCCGAGGGTAGTCATAGCAGAGTCAAATAGAACACGGCTTCTGAGATTGTCACACCAGTATTGAATTGGGGCAGAAGTTTCCCTATACAACTGACCCGTGACGGAAGATACCATCGCGCATACCGGCCGGCGCCAGAGATGGCCAACTTTATCAAGCACCGGAGACGCATTCGAAAATAGTTCCTTGTAAAGTGGTGCGACAGCATTCATCTGGGCGGTGTGGTATGCCTTTCCGGTCAGAAGCTCTCGTGCAAAGATCTTTTGGTCATCTAATTGCGCCTTAACGGCAGCTATGCCGTGTGCAGTGCCACTTAGAGTGACGCTGTTTGGGGAATTCTCACACGCTATAGCCACCTCATCAGCGACAAGAGCAGGAATATATTCTTCAATTTCAGATGCTCCAACGCCGGCCGCAAGCATGCTGCCTGCAGGAGCAGCAGCCTGGACAGCACGCCCACGGAAGAACGCGGCGAGAATTGCTTCTGCAGCAGACAAGCGTCCAGAAGCATAAGCCGCAGCAATTTCTCCAGAAGAGTGCCCGACCACTACCTGTGGTGTTATATTCCAAGAGGCAAACAAATCCACAATAGCTATCTGCACGGCGGTGCATACTGGCTGCGATATTTCGGCTTCTGAAATCCGGCTTGACTCCTTTGCCGATTCCAACACACCAAGAATGGTCCAATCTAGGGTAGGGCAGGTCAATTGTAGGACATTGTCAAGAGCTTCAATCGTCTCCAAGAAGACTGGGAAGTCTTTCAGGGCTTCAGCCCCCATGCCGGCCCATTGTGCGCCTTGTCCTGTGAAAACGAATCCAATGTCTCCCAGGTCTGAGTTACTGGACCCAAATCTGAAAGAGTTGATATCAAAACTCTCATTCTCACGACCGTTCACAGCGATAGTGAACCCTTTTTCCAAGAAGCTCGTTCTTCTCACATTGAGCGTATAAGCAACATCTTCAAGAGCAAACTTCTCAACGACTTTCTGGTGAGCTTGAATATTGCGAGTCAGGGTTTTCTTGTTGTGTGCTGACATGCAAATAAGGTATGGCTGAGTGGTAGCATCGTCTTTACCGGTAGACTCAGATTTGGGCTTTCTGTGCTCATACCAAGGACACAGGCTATCCACCGACTCGACAATGACATGGCCATTCGTGTCCCCATATCCAAAGGACGACACACTTGCCCTTCGAAATTCAAATTCATCAGGCCAGGATCGAGTATTGACATTGATCTTTACATTCCAGTCCTCTTCCTTTATAGCTGGATTCAGGTCCTTGAGCCCGCAAACACCAGGAATCATAGCTGTCTCTGTCATCAATGCCGCCTTCATGACAGCAAATATGCCACTGGCTGCCTCGCTATGCCCAATATTAGCTTTAATAGCACCCAGGATGAGAGGAGCGTCGGGACGCCTCGTATCATTCATAGCTCTCGACACAGCCCGGACTTCGATAGGGTCTCCCACCGGGGTGCCGGTACCATGACACTCCAAATAGGCTGTCTTGTTTGGGTCTAGTTTCGCGCGTTCATAGGCTGCACGCACCACTCGCTCTTGACCCTCGACACTGGGATGAGTGATTCCCATGCCTGCGACTTTTCCGTTGGTATTGACAGCAGATGAGCGAATGACTCCGCGTATGACGTCTCCATCCCGGATGGCATCTGAAAGTCGTTTGAGGTAGAGCGCACCAGCTCCTTCGGCTCGTCCATATCCATCTGCAGCTACGTCAAAAGTGTGACATGTCGATGTGGGTGAAAGAATGCCCAGCTTGGCAGTGTTCATGTGCTGATCAACCGTTAGGATTAAGTTGACACCACCTGCAATGGCAGCGTTGCAATCCCGGCTCCGAAGAGCGTGACAAGCATTATGAATGGCATAAATAGATGAGGAGCACGCTGTATTGATTGTGAAGCTGCTTCGAATCAGGGACGAGTCGTTTTAAATGGAAACAGCAGGACAGACAACGTTTGAAGGGTACATGTAGGGCAGGGTTGTAGAATTTGTAGCACTCACCTGGGGCCATTCAGGTTAAAAACATTGCCTATTCTATTACTGATGATTCCGACGTCCACCCCAGTGGCTGTGTAATTGTGGCGGAAATCCGTCTCGCGAGTCGACATCTGTTGATAATCACTTGTGAAGCTACCAACAAAAACGGCGGTATTGCTGCCTGCCACATCTTCGAGGGTTAACCCTGCTGACTCGAAGCATTCATATGTGACCTCGAGCATTTTTCGTTGCTGAGGATCTAGCCACATGGCTTCAATGGGGGTCATGCCAAAGAAGGTAGGGTCAAAGTCGGCCAGGTCGCCGTCCAAAAAGTAGCCACCGAGAGAATTGAAACTTCCGGGACGAGAAAGATTGGTGTGATAATAGGCATCAATGTTGAAGCAATTTTCTGGAACCTGTGGTGTTTGTACTGATCGTTTCTCGAGAAGGGCTTCCCACAAGGAGGCGGCAGAGTCAATGGATCCTGGGAGCCGACATGCTAAATGAACTGTCAGCACCGAGGATTCGCATTTGGGATGTGAAGTTCTTACCCATTCCGACAATGGCAATTGGCTCCAACACAGAGGAATCCTCTGGTGAAGAAACACGGATAGAAGGCATCTTACTACTACTAATCGTTACTGGACTGCTTGATGTTTATTGCATTCTGGAAAAGCCCGCGTCTGTCCTTTAATAATTATCGGTAGGACCTCTTGTGTATAAAGGGAAATCCCGTCATAATTCTCAATCCCCTTTTGCAATCGCAAGACGCAAGACTCATCAATTTCGGCCCGATGGGAGAGCCACGGCCGGAGAGTTTCTATCAACGCATTAAGATGCCATGAACCATTTACGGCTGGCTGACTTATCTTGTAAAGCAAGGATGTTTTAGAAGCCGAGGCATTGGAGCAGTGTATACTATTTTCAATCGGGAGACTGAAACGACATGCGCTGGCGCTCGGTCCGGGCATCTGCTGTTTTGTCTAAATGATTTCGGGCCGGGACTTTCTTTAGGCTTAGTATGCAACAGTTCAACCTTGTCGACATTGAATACCTAGTCTTAGCTTCATGAGGTAGTGGCGGAGGTATGCTGACAATTTGTTCCTTGTTTTTCGGGCCGCCTGATGTCCATTCGCATGTATTAAGGCGAGAAAGAGACAACTCCGATAAGATTGCGAGAAGGTTGCGAGAAGATAAATGTCGGCGTTTTCCAAAGCCAGAGGAGATGTACTCACTACGAAAAAACACAAACACATTCTTGAAAACCTAAACCGTAATCTGTTAATTACTCCTCTACAAATGGCACTACCGCCAACCCCATTGATTCGTGATGTGGTCATCATTGGCGCAGGTGAGAAAAGTTCCTCTGGGTAGCCAACTACAATCCATCTCAGTTGCTAACCGGTTGTCTTCAAAGGATTGTATGGCCTTACGGCAGCCAAGACCTATCTGAAACTGGAACCGGACACCAACCTTATGATCATTGAATCCGAAGAGTCAGTGGGAGGGGTTTGGTGCAAAAAGCGAATCTACCCCAATTTGGTTGCTCAAGTTCCACACGGTCTGTTCAATTACCCAGACTTTCCGATGCCCAAGTCAGGAGAAACGGACCATCATCTCGTTACTGGATACATGATTCAAGAGTATCTTGAGAAATTTGCAGTAGAGCATGATCTTCTCCGCCGCATTCGTTTCAACACCTGGGTTGAGAAGGTCGAGAGATGTCCACGTGGCTGGAGAGTCCAAATTGCGGGTGGCACTATCGAGACCACAAAGCTGATTGTTGCAACGGGATTGACTACAATGCCTACTCTACCCGATTTCGAGATGGCGGAGGAGTCGATGCCCGTGGTTCACTCGCGGGATCTGGCTGAATCAGTGCCTGCTCTCGGAAGCGACGATGTTCAGGGTGTGGTGGTTGTAGGTGCGGCGAAGTCTGCTTACGACGCTGTCTACTTTCTCTGCTCTATGGGTAAACGCGTCACTTGGGTGATCCGTCCAGATGGAGCCGGGCCAATGCCTATCATGCCAGCAGAGGTGTTCGGTATAAATACCATTTCTCTCGGCTCAACGAGATTGATGAACTACCTCAGTCTATCCTTGCTCAACAGCAAGGGGTTTCTTGCGTCTATCTTCTATCGAACGCCATTTGGAAGATGGTTGACGAACGCTCATTGGAGATTGATCACTCATTTAAGTTATAAAGCTGCTGGCTTTGATGAGGGTGGTACGGTGGCGGGATTAAAGCCAGAGATACCGGATCGCAGGTACGACTAATCGTATAAATCCGTGAAATACAACCTGCAGTGCTGATTTATTTTCTTGCTCCTTTACAGTGCCTTTTGGTGTGACTCAAGTCTTGGTCTTGTCACCTTGGACGACTTTTGGTCGACACTCAAAGGCGGAAACCTTCGAATTGTTCGCGACAACGTCAAAGCCGTCAACAAGGACTCGGTCGCTCTCGAGTCCGGAGAGCAGATCCGAGCGGAGTACATCATTTCTTGTACCGGCTGGGGTGATCACTTCAGCATCTTTGATCCGGATAACAGGGCAGAATTTGGTATTCCTTTCTACGGCAAAACCGCGCCAGGAAGCAAGAAAAACGTTGACATCTCCTGGGAGAAATACGATGTCGCCGCAGAGAAACTGGTGAACAAAAGACTGCCTCTCCTTGCGTCCGGACCAGACCACAGAAACTGGCATCCTGAACGTTCGCAGCCCCAGCGCAAGTGGAGACTGTATAATCGCACTGTTCCCGTGAACAATGCCCTGGTTGGAGACGGTCCCTCGTCATCCTAGGCCAAATCCATACGACCCAGACTCCTACAATCTCAGAAATCCAGTCATTCTGGAGTATTCTATACCTTCTTGGCGAAGTCGATCTTCCTGATGACGAGTCGATTTTAAAGGAGATTAGCGAGTGGAACGCCTGGACCCGTAAGCGATATGCGAGCTGCGGCCTCCGCTATCCGTATGCTCTATTTGACTGGATTCCGGTAAGAAGCTGATCCTGAGGTAATGAAGTTGATACTGACCATGTGACGGTGTATAGTATCTCGACAAGCTCTTGGTTGAGGCTGGAGTCAAGTCACGTCGCAAGGGAAATTTTATTACCGAATTGTTTTCACCTTACGGTCCGCATGCGTACGATGGATACTTGGATGAGTATATTAAAAACCGCACTGTGCATAAGGCCCACCTTAAATCAAGCAAGTCTTTTGTAGATTCGGAGTGAAAGGATGAATTTGTGTTTTTATTTGGAAAATTTCCAATTCAAATTACTCAATATAAGTTCATCTAGACTTCTGAGCAGCACATATAGTTCTCAGCATATGAACCTAGCAGATATCTCCACAAAAGTTTCCATGAAAATTTCCATGAAGGCGTTGCTTTGTCGAAAAAAGTGTCTTAATAGAACCCCTCAGCATTCCATGCAAGAATAACATACATCTTCACAGCTAAAGATCGAGTAACATGTCTAGCATTATATGGCTGTGTCCAGCTTTGGTTTAACTAAAATGATTGCTCAATTTATCTATATGACGGAAATTATCCACAACTTGATTGTCTTCGTGAAGCTGTTCATGTAGGGATCAACCGACAGGTAGTTGAAAGACTTGAGAAGGATGCATCTCGCGTAAATTGAAATGTCCTAATTTACGAAAGAGAAAGTGAAGCAGAACTAAAATGCCAAGACAATATGTGTGACCTCTGGCATACACAAATTCCGTCAACTTGTAGTAAGAAGACCAATCGGCGGGACATGAATACCACCATAATGGGAGGTATACAAATGACCATTATAACCCGCCACTGATTAACTTTCATATATTGTTAACTGTACTATAGCAACCACCACCAAGAATACAAAAGAGGGGTGTGGTATTGTCCGACATACGGATTGAAAACAAACCACGGGAATATTCGCTCATCCGGAAGTGATGACATTCCCGGTCATATATTATAGAATACAATCGGGCCGAGCCTTTACCGCCTTGAATTAGGCATCGTAAGATCAGTTATACGGTAGGTCAAAAGAGACTTTGGCCGTGGGATGCTACGGTTTCATGTGAATGGTTTCAGGGGCGCGTCCGAGCCGTGCTGAGTGCGTTGTGCACAGTGGTGGTCACCAACAACCAACAAACCGAACTATTCCTAACGTTCATTGGTTCAAGATATCTATCAATGATCGACAGATGGCTGACAGGAGCCTATAACAGCCCCTGACCTTACTCCGGTCGGTTAATTATAGGGAAACCGAGGATGTGCATATCTAGGGGGCTACTTCCAGATCAAGAATGTCTTACGGTAGTCCCTGCTAAGAGGACATTTGATCTTGCTAGACTATTTTCATTAGGAACAGCATATTCAACAATTTGCAACGAAACCGGGCCGGGATTTTACAGTCTTCTCTCGGCCCGCTGAAGTGTTATCATGGTAACAAGACTGTTCGGCATCTTTCCCAAAGCTAATTACAGGAGTTTTCAAATAATTTTACAATTAATATTTATTTTACTAGTTTAAAAATTTTGTGTATAAAAAACATGCAATATTTGTCCTTTTAATTGAGAATTAATTTAAAAACATTAGTAAAAAAAGATAGCCTGTTCCCGTCCAGTACAGTATAGAGGGTATCGTACCGGAGTGAACCCTTCATCATCCAGAGCGAGAACCGAGAACGTTGGCAAAATAAATTCCGTATCCCTCCCTACTCCGTAAATCAAATCTGCTTGAATCAGCTGTGGAAGTGAATAAAAGAACACAATCAACTATGGCTTCAATTGCTTTCCCCATTCTCGCGAAGAAGGCGACACTGTCGGACGGAACAACGTACGGGTATGTTTCTATGCCGCCTTCAACAGCTTCCAAGCCTTATTTTCTTTTACTGCATGGCTACCCCTCTTCCAGCTATGACTGGCGTCATCAAATCCAGCAGCTGCAAGAGACTGGCTATGGAATCATCGCGCCAGATCTTCTTGGCTATGGAGATACCGATAAGCCGGATAATGTGGAATCATATCGTATGAAAGTAATGGCGGGACACATGATTGAATTGCTAAACTTGGAGAATGTCGGCCGCTGTGTTGGAGTTGGCCATGATTGGTGCGTTGTTGAAGAAATTCAGACTAAAAATGGTGCTGACCTTTTATGACAGGGGGGTGGGCTTACTGTCTCGTCTCGCTACATACCATACGGATAGGCTCTACGGAATCGTGCCCATCTCCGTAGCATATCTGGAACCAGGAATGATCTGGGACATAGGTGAGCATAAACCCGGCTCGAATTTAAGCTATTGGGCCTAGACTCGCCGCTGATCATTCATTAGATGCATTCATATCCCAAACGGAGGAATTATTCGGTTATCCTACGTATGGGTACTGGAAATGGCACAACACTGATGAGGCAGTGCGGGCATGTGACGATAATGTGCGTCTGTTTACAAGGTCCCTCTGAAGTTCACTGGGTCGAGCTAATGTGTACCTTTCAGCAACCGTCTGTTTTCTCCCTTCTTTATCCAGCCGATCCCGAGCTGTGGAAGACCACATTCTGTCCTGTAGGCCGAGCAGCTGCGTTCATAAGGGGTGGCCAGACGACTCCATTGCCACCCTGGTTCTCAAGCGATGAGTACAAAATCCGAGATCAGATACTACGTCTGGGCGGCTATCGCGGTCCCCTAAACTGGTACAAAGCAGCGATGCGTGGTGTTAATCTTGCTGATGAGGCCGATGTACCGAAGGACGAAAAGCCATGCTCATTGCCTACTCTGTTGGTTGTCTCGTCGCAGGACTACGCTACTCGAGCCGATATGCAGACCGTGAAAACAAAGGAATGGTGTCCGCAGCTGCAAATCGAGACATTTGATTGTGGACATTGGATTCAACTTGAGAAGCCTAAAGAGCTCACAACGTTGTTGGTGCGCTTTGCCACCACTGTAACGACCGACGAGGCATAAAGCAGGGATTTCCCTTAGTTTTCGAAAGCGAGTTACTCTCCAATTTGATCTATACTTTTCTGTCCAAGCACTTCATTTTTCTCCACATTCCGCCTTCAATTTTCCTGCATGTAATGAGGCAAACGGGAAGTTTTTTCAGGCTGCACGTTAGTTTCAATCGAGCAATGAGAGACAATACTAGTGTGAGTACAGGCTTAGTTTAATCAATTCAGCCCTGGAAACGGGCTTTATTTAAAGTTCTAATTGGGTGCAATATCGTAGTTGATACCTAATCCTAAAGAAGGCATTGTCAGAAAATAGTTCAAATTTTCGTACACATAGTAACCGACGTCCAACTTCACCAATAAATTCCGCCGGTCGGTCTTAGCCTCAGGCATAGGCCGGGCCAACCTGATCGCGAAATAAGCATGATGCATGAGGTCAGATAACAACATAATCCTGTCACTGTCAGTCAGGGTCCCGCCAAGAAAAAAAAGCCTTAGGGTGTGATTATTCACCCGAGGAACATGTTTGTAAACAGTGCTAGTGTACGAATTAGCCCTAATCTACCCCTGCTCTAGATCCAATAAGGCACGATACAACACGGCCCATCGATGGGCCGTAATTGTTCCTTTAAAAAAACGTTCAAAGTAAGAGGTAGTTCTAGATACATTTTTTCGTAGCCCATGACTTGAGAAATGAGTGGTAATCGGTCACACAATTGCTGTAAGTATATGCTTGTATAATGCTGTGCAGGCGCACTGAGAGTAAGTAATGCGTAACTAGTTGAGCAAGTTGGTTCACCTATAACGAGGAGATGTGGCGAGGCCACAGGGATTTTCCAGATCTGCTACTCTTCACCAGAAAACATTGCACCCGCAGAATATGGGGCCCCCTCTTAATGTCAACACCCCTACCCCGGATCCAGTCCCGCTCAGGGTACCTCCAAGACCCTATTTTCGGGGAAATCTTCTAGGAGGGGCGAGGAGATATGATAGGGTTAGAAGCTGCCACGTAATCATAAAAGATACCGTTTTTTGATATAGTATCAACCAACAGAGACGTAACAGACGCGTCAAGAATCCTATATCCAGACTAGATTTACTCTCTTGGCAAGTGATTCGTATCTTCTTGCAGCTCATAGCGTTTCTAATCACGCCAATTTCTTTCCAATCCTCAGCTTCCCACGATATATCGTACCCACCATCCAACATATTTGCGAGTCTATATAAAGTGAGGAGCTGGGGAGCACAGGAGGGATAGGTAATGACATGGATTAGAGGAAGTGTTGTGTCACATTGAGACGCCTCCACTAACAATTAGATTACTCGATATCAATCAATTGGTCATTTACCTAAAGCCCGCAATCCCCGTTACAGATGTCGGAACTTTGCAGCCGCATAAGAAATGCATTGCCGACAGATTCCTCGTAATCATCGTCTGGACACCTTAATATACAGTATTCTCTCCATGCCTGCTTCTTTCACTTCTCTCATCCATTCCTTATTTTCGGCACATCCCAAATGACAACAATACCTCGCCATATCGCCTGTAACCGGTGCCGAGAACGGAAGGTCAGGTGTAATGGTGACCGACCGCACTGTGATAAGTGCTCCGGTTCCCAAGACGAGTGTATTTATCCCCCTTCCAGAAGAAAGGGTAGAGGACGCAAACAATCCTCACATTTGCCGTCTCAATGTAACCCCCCCCCCCCCTCCAAGTCATGCCGACGGGTCGGAGTCATCGATGTGAAAAGCAGCATCCCACCATTCGATAAATCCTATTTCTACTACCCAGGGTGACTCTTTTGCAAGCTCAGAAACAGGAACTTCCTCCAGTGGTTTCCAGACTGTTGCTTCGTCGTTTTCATCGGTTGAAGATCGTCAGTCATCGACGTCCGATATAGAAGATAATATAACTCCCATGGCTAATATGGCGGATATTCCCTTCCCCTCCGGTGAAATGGATTCGTTCCTAATTGACAATTTCCTTGGGCTGCCACCTTCAGACCCGCTCGTGGATCCGGAGATTGGGGGAGTAGCCCCATCCAATCATGACTTTGACACTATTGAAGAGTGTACTATGGATCAGGTGCAACAATATACGAGTTTTACTGTGCCAGGCTCGCTTCTTGAAGTGGTTCCAACTGAGCTTTTGGAACAAATGTGAGCATGGGCCACCACAGTGTGGGGAAATAGTTTGTCAATGATGAGCTGACGTAGGAATAGGTACGATCGCTATTTTCTCTCGGTACATCTCTCTTTTCCGATTATAGACCAAGAGAATTTTCTGGCTTCATTAGGAAATTCTCCTCAATGCTCGGATTGGCGGGCATTGCGGCTTATCATGTGCGCCAATGTCGCCAATTCTACTCTGCGATTTGCAGCTTGGGCCGCCACAGGAGCTTTAGGTATTACCAACTGTGACTATGGTTTGCAGTTCTATTTGGAAGCAAAAAGATACCTCAAACATACAGTAAATTCAGACGAATTGACCGACACCCCATCGATCCTTGCTTTCCAGGCGACTGTACTCACTGCCCTCTACGAGCTAAGAACTGCAAAATTCAGAAAAGCAGGGGCTACTATCGGCCATGCAACTTGGCTGGCTCAGGTGCTTCAACTGCATAAACTAGACTCACGCCCTACAACTTGCACGCCTTTTTTATTGCAACAGCCCCCGCTCTGGATCCCAGTCAACTCTCGCGAATTAGATGAGGCACGGCGGGCATTCTGGGCAATTTTGACGCTAGATTGTTTCTTGGGAATTGGGATTAAGTGGAATATAGTTAATGCAATAGATTACAATGAGGTAAGAATACGAGTGTGTCTTCTAAGAAGTGAAAAAAAAAAAAAATTCTAATACTATGGTTGTCTGTGCGTGGGCAGATTAGTACCTCGATACCGCGTGAAGATCATGAAGACGCTCCGATACCAGAAACATTATACCTTGAAGATGTCCTAAAACGGTCAGCAGCATGGCCGTTGTCGACATACCAAGGAATCGCAGTCACTTCCACTCTCTGCGCGCATACCATTACCCATATCAAGTTGATAAACCGTAAAGATTTCGATCAGCTCCAATACAGTTTCTGGACACAACATCGGCGAATTGAAGAGACAATTAAATACATATTCAGCAATACTTCGATCTGCTTTACGAACATCGAACACACACCTAATGCAAACGACCTAATGCTTACCCTGACGCTAAAGGCTATCTCATTATGCCTCCACGAGGTCGCGATTACGAAAATAAAGATGTCAAAAGGAAAGCACAAGACTGAGGCTCGGAGAAATGAGGAACAAAGTTTGCAAAATGCCATTGATATCGGAAAGCTTGTTCAGACATATAACATGAATGAAACTGTTGAGGTGAGAAAGAGATTTACTCCCAAAACTTACCAGTGGAAGGTTGCATAGCTTACGAAGGCTTCTTTTTTCTTTTCTTTTTTTCTTAAAGGCAAATGTTTATTTCCCGTGGACAATATATGTGTCCTTGCAAGCTCTCATACGTCGACCGAAAATCACGGAGCTCAGTGACAGCGACAGGAACTCTACTCCATCAGGATGCTGCACATATCGAGCTCCTTATACCTCATATTCTTTACAGTCGAACAACTTTTGCGTAAATCCCGGGATGGCCGCCTCATTGCTTGACTCCATGTCGACTCTACGTTATGTGCTGCGCAACCTAAAAAGCCGAAGCTCGTTAGCTGGTGTCTTCGCTGACGAGATTGAGCTCGAGGTCACTGGTGATCACCAGTTCATTCGTGATAGGCCCGTTGGACTGGCTAACTTTCTTTGAAGCCTTTGTTACTGTTGCTTAGACGTGCCACCACTAGATGGATCGAAAGTCTTGTCTAGAGAATCCTGTTTAATACCTTTTTCTACTACTTAATGAGCTCTGTCATGTTTCTTCAGTGTTGATGCAGATGGATAGCCGAAATATACGACTTTATATCCTCAAATCTTCAATACTAACTACGTGTAGTCTAGCAACATCGAACAAAGGCAGGTGACCGAATGAGTGCAACATCAAATCATGCGATAAACATTTGAAAATAAATACCGGCATATTCTTCTGGCCAGAACTGGTCCGTGTACGGACCCAATGCGGCGTGATTGGCGGGATGATATTTTAAGCTTATAACCGAGACCTAAAAATAGCTCATCACGCAATCCCGCACAACTCCCGGCCATGATTGGCAGAGCTAAAGATGCCCTCGGCGCTACGTTTTCGCAGGGTTGCCAGGAACCTGCACTGCTGGTTGGGCCAGCCAATACCCCGTTAAGCGCCGCTAAGTTGTTGGTGCCAACTTGGTGTGCCAATCACCCGCCTGCGCCGGGCTGTAACCGCCGGGGCTAGCAGCAGATGCAGCCTGCTTGCTGCTCTTCACACTAACCGTGCCTATCACAGGTCTGCGTTAAAGATCGAGCAGAGATGCAGGACGCGCGACATGCATGGAGTGACCATAGCTTTGGATTTCTTCAGGATACCTATTGGCTCGCCCGGGCCTGCCTGGTCCGTCGCTTCCAGGTTCACCAGCGTCAACTCGCTTCATAAACAAGTCCATCGCTCGTCCGAATTCTCTGCCCTCAACCGTTTTTCTTCTGTCTGTGTTTCCTGTTTATCTTGTCGGGTTGCTGGTTTTCCCGCTTGTTCTTTTCTGTCTGGCTGCGTTGTTTTATAATTCTCTACAGACGAATAGAGCTGGTCTCTTGCATACACCCAATCTTTACCGCCTTTTCTTTTGGATAAAGAGATTTCTTCTGCCTTTATATTCCATACTTGATTTTTTTTATACTTCATATTCATATTCATAATGACTGCCAGCGCCCAATTCCAGCTCTTCCCATCCCCGGCCAAGAACAAAAAGAACCCGTTCCGGAGCATGCCCCGGAAACAAGAGCAGTCACCAGTCAGCCCCCTGTCTGGAACAGAGTCCAAATCGGGCATTCAGGCCGAGTCTGTGATTATTCAGATCATCGAGGACACAAACACTGCGGCCATCAATCCACCGCCAAAAGCTCATATCATTGGAGCTCCTACAACGATAACAGAATGCACATACAGTCAAGAGAGCATCAACAACAGCAGTCCATCAAGACAAGGAACCCCGTCAAGTTCATCATCACCGTCACAGGCCCAGACATTGAGACCCGCAAACAACCAGCAGCGCCGCGCTTCGCCCGTGTCTCCGGGGATGCCCATCCGCTCAATGTTTCCACAATTCAACCCCAACCTGCCACTGAATGAACAGCCATACTTTCCTCAGAACAGAAATGCAGACTCCAATCCCCGCGGTAATTCTGGAAGCCCTGAAAATTCACCTCTGGCAGTCCCACAGGCTGAAGTCGACGTTCTTCTCGGGCCCAAGACGGTGCCGGCCAGCGTCTTGAACTTTCCGGATGAACTCAGCCCTCGTATGCAGTACTCGACTGCCGAGGATTTGCTGACACTGTGGGAGTCGGCAAATGGGCAGCAGTTGCAAGAATCCCTAGGGACTTTTAACCTTCGCGCCGAGAGGTATGCACCCCAGATTAACATATTTTATGACTAAACTGACAAAACCAGAACCGACACTGCTACTTTCACCTTTGGCGACCCGCAACTACCATTCTACACATTACAAGCAAGCACAAACGGACTGTCAATCATGCGAAACCACCCATTCAAAGTCAACCGTGGCGTGCAAGTCATGGCCCTATCCTTTGAAGACCCTGGCCGACGCCAGCCCCCTCACGACGGCCTAGTCACCGTCATTTTCTCCAAACTGGCAGCCATGCTCGCCGTCGAACAGGCTGCAGAACTCACCCGACAACACCGCCTTGCCCCGTCCGAGGCCGTCGAAGTCGAGACACACGCCGTCACTCGCGCCGCATCGCAAGAGTCCTGCCGCCTGATCTGGAACGAGCGCCAGAACCGGTACGAATTGCAGCATCCGTCGCTGCTGAAACAGCACTCTCCAGAACTGCTCGGCGAAGACGGGAACCCGCTATCGCGTGTGCAGACCAAAAAGCCGGGCATCTTGCACATCTCCGTCTCACCATCGTCGGATAGCGAGAGTCTGCAGCCGCCGACGATCGTGGTTACATGCCCGACGCCGCCGAACAACGTGCGCGCCGCGGATTCAGCTGCGACTCCACGCACGTCGACCCTGCCTCAGGCTGACAATGACGAGCCACTGGCCTGGTTTGATCTTGGCACAATGAGTCTTTCCATATGCGCCGGGTTGACGACGGCCATTATCCCGTCCCTGTACGCCATTGACTCCCTGGTTGCCGCGATTCTGACTGTCGCCGTGACCGACCCGGCGACAAACCCTGTCCTAGCCAACACAGAAATGCACGTCCCCAGTCTTGGAACGCCCCGGACCCCTGGTTCTGGCGGCAGTTCAAACCGCAAGAATCGTATTCGCGCGTCCCTTGCAACCACCGCGCAAAAGACAAACGCCACGTTCTCCGGCAAACTCTTCGCCACCTTGGCCGAGCGCGAGGATGCAGAGGAAGAAGCCAAACTGATGGCGCAGATCCGGGCTAGCGAAGCAAAAGAGAAAAAGAAGGCAGACAAAAAGAAAAACGGAGGAGGCGGGTTCTCACTGTTCCGCAAAAAGGAAAAGAAGCCAAAGACCAAGCAAATCGTAGTAGAGGAGTTTGATCTTGAAAAGTACGGGCAATATGGCAAGGAGTCGAGCAGACAAGGAGAGGAGTTGCCGGGGATTGCGAGGGTGTTGGTTAATATGCTGGTGTTTGGGTTAGAGTTGGTTGTGACTGTGCTGTCAGCTGGAGTCAAGTGTGCGGTGTGGATGGTGGTGAATGTGACGAGGTGTGTCACGAGCGAGAAGTTTTGATCGTTTCGTTCTTTTTGAGGCATTTGAGATACCAGGTTGGATATGGAGTATGGGTAATATTGTTAATGAGAATATGCATGTCAACATCGTGTTATACAGTAATCCGGGCCTAGAGACATGTTTACAAATTAAAAGAGAAACAGTTTTTTTTTTTTTTAAAAAAAAAAAACTAGTAAATTCATTATCTAAATCGTCGAGCAATCTCTCGACGCCCAGCACCATCCGGGGTGAAGGCAAACCCTAACCTGAAAACACACAAAAAGCATCCCAGGAAAATTCTAAAAATACAACAATCAATGCTCATAATCATTACCCTCCTTCTCCTTTGCTGATCCCTTAAAGGAGAAATCTACAGGGCAGCAAACACACCAACAACACCAGCCAAGACACCAGCAACGACAATGCTCATGCTAGGCACCATCTGGACGCCAGCACCCTTGAAGGGCGAGAAAGCATCAGCACCAGTAGGCTTGGCGACATGAGACGACGAGGGAGTCGCCATCGAGCCGTGGCGAGCAGCAGAAGACGAAGGGGTGGCCATGCTGCTAGAGGCGTGCATGCGGCCGTTGGTGGTGCCGGTCAAGCCTGCGGTCGGGTCTTCTGGGTCCAAGTCCTGTCCCAAATCCTCATCGCCATCGAGATCATCGGGACCATCTTGGTTGGCGCAGCTGCATGTCTGCTTGCTGGAACCCTGTTGGGCGCCGTTCATGCGTGCAGGGCTGGAGGCCGAGGGGCTGGCCATGGAGCTGTGTCCGGAGGTGCCAGAGGGCGAGTAGGCGCGGCGCGTTTTTTGGTTCTTGCAGGCGTCCATGGCGAGCTGCTTGGTTTCTATATACAACATTAGTTGGGTAAGAAATGAGTTAGGGGTGGCTGGGAAGGCGTACGCTCGCCCTGCGTGGCACCGCAGGCAGCATTGATCTCGCCCATCACGGCTTCACGGGCGTCGTCTGAGCAGAGGCAGGCGGCATCGCCAGTGTTGCAGGCTGAGCTGGACAGCATGGTTTTCATCTGCGTTCGTTAGACTTCATCCCCACAGGGGCAAGAGGAGGTCACATACGGCACAGGTCTGAGCCTCATCCATAGCGCCCATGTTGGTGGCGGTCGCAGCAGCGACAAGGGCGAGAACTGGGACAAAGCTACGCATATTGGCGGTGGTGAATAAAAAAAAGATAATGATATTAGAAAATAAAACTTGGTTGAAGAGTAGAAAGTGGCTAGATGCTGCTGAGGTCGTCGTTGGTGAACGAGAGTAGAAGACAGGGCAGAGGCGATTGATATAGACGTCGGATTGCCATGCTGTGAGGCTGGAAAGAATGCCATTTCTTGGAAGAGAGCGTGTTTGGGTTGGGTTGGGCCAGCAACAATGTCGCCTGGTTGGATGGCATGCGTGGTTGAGATTAGGGTTACGCCGGGAATGTGACTGCGATATGCCCTGCCCTGCACGGCCACGAACACCACGTTGATACCGATAATAGATAGATAGAAGTGGCGAGACTATCTTGGAGAGTTGAGGAAACACAGAAAGGAAAAAAAAAAATAAACACGTAACTGAAACTCGGAGTTTTTCTCATCTACAAAATGCACATACTTCTCCTGCTGAGTCGAATCCATCCCTTGCTACTGCCCTACACAGCCCAAGCCAAACCTGTCAATAATGTTTCACATCGACATAATCGATTGCGCATCGCAATTAGATCATCTCAGATGCCGGTCCAAGTTTACCGATCTGCTGGCACCCGCTCGCTCTCTCCAGGCTATATCGATGCTCATCGCCATGTTGGTCTTGGTATGGAATGGCAGATCTGTCTTGCAGGAATCCCCCTTCCTTAAGAACGGTGGCTCAGATGTATCGCTGATCTTGCTGTACGTCATTCATTACACTTGTTGATCGTTGCAGGAATGTTTGAAATTGCTACATTAGTCCATATCAAACAGGCAAGTTCAAGACACAAATCAATGCTTTTCTGTATTTCTATGTCTCTGAGATGCAAATGCAACATGGTGAGTAGGTGCGTAACAAACTCGTAAAATGCATTCCAACCAAAATGGGTATCAACGCCAGACCGCTGGGTAAAATATGATTTGCTCATCCTATGAGCAACCTTATGCAAATGCGATGTCTAGAACGAACAATAAAGTAAAAGTGAAAGTAAATAAAAGCTCAGTCAATGGAACGTGGGTTTTTTGAGTGATCGCCATCCGTCCAGTCGAGGAAGAGGGCTTCGCACTCCAGACCGAGTCGACGGTCGGCTCAAGCCCATCGCCTTGCCAGTCATCAACGAGAGGCGTGTCTTTTCCTGCCGCACTGCCTCTCTCCGTTCTTCGCGTAACGCGTCTATGCGCCCCTGGCCCACACGGTATTTCCTGCTCATGCTCTCTTCCAGCAGCGCGTTCGCATCGAGCAGCTTTTTGGGGATTGTTTGCACAATCTGAAATACTTCCATAGGATCCGACACAGACAGGATCTCTCGTTCGCCAGCTTTGAAAATACCCAATGCCACCCGGAAAAAGGTTTTGGACCCTTCATAGAAAAAGCAGTCCCACACTCGCAGCGTTGTTTCCAGCGGCAAGCTTCCAATAAACGCCGACATGAGCCAGTTCGTGAGCCCAAGAGTGATATCCGGCAGACGCGTGTTCACCGTCAGTGCAGGTGCCTTTGCCTTGGAAGTGGTAGGATTGGTGCTGACGATCTTAGTGTAAACGTGCGGCAAGTTATCCCTCAGCAACACCATAAGAATCCACATGTCGACATTAGCACCCTCCAAGCTGACCTCGTGGGTTGCTGGAAGCAGCTCGGACGTAATGATGTGCAACATCCAAAAAGTCTTCTCCTCGGGAAGAAACAAAAGTAGAAGCCCAGCGACGAAATTTAAAGATTGCGTGTACCCGACACGAGGATTGTGAAGCGCAAAGGCATAGAGAACCCGTCGGAGGGCTCGAATCATCTGCGTTTCCACAATCACAGAATGGTGTTTCGAGATGGCAGTTGCATCTCCTGCCGTGTCTAGCGGCATATCGGGTTTGAAGTGAATATTATCTGGAAATGTGCGGTAAAGATCACGCTCAATGTGTTCTTTGTCATTGTCGGTCGGGGTCGACATGGCCTTGCGCACTAGTTCATTGTAATGACCAGGATGAGGGTGCATATGGCTATAACCACCGGCATAATAAAACCAAGCTTCACCTCGGTACTCGCTCGGTATGCCCTTGCGCACGTATCGCTTGATTGCATTAGACTTGGGAGGAAATGTGACCGGGTTTTCTGTAGGAAGCCCGGATGTCTCTAGCAACTTCACCCATTTCAGCCTGCGACTTTCGGCAAACGACGCATATGGCTTGTTCCAAGTTTCAAACTGGTCGATAGAGACTTGATGGCTTGCCTTGCGAAACCCGTACCGATCTCGGCCATCGGTACCAGGAAGAAACGCCGGAGGCACTCGTCCTGAAACTCGCACTATCGTGGAATAGCGAGGGCTAGGAATTGGTTGGTCGGGGATTTCAGTAGCAGACTTTTTGGCCAACAACGTGTCAATCGACAGATTTTGACGTCGCAACCCTTTGGTCGAGGGTGGTTCTGCAGTCAGCATGTCGAGTTCGGTTTTGTCTTTTTGTTGTTCATCCAAGATTTGTGCCTCTGTTGACAACACCGGTTCATCAACAGCATGGACAATGCTAGATTTTTCGCTAGATTTTTCGTCCTGGCTATGTTGCCGATCATGGTTTGCGGCTGTTTCATCTTGGATTGACTTGGTAATCGACTGTTCACGTCCATGGGCAGCATGCTCGATTGAAGGCGGCTTCGCAGGCGAAGAAACAGCTTCAGCAATTACGTCGAGATCACTTGTGCGCGTTGCTGACTGCACGGCTGACGGTTCCTCAGGAACGTCAATTATATCATCGAGATACATGCCAATGGCGTCTTCAACGGTCATGTCATCATCTCCTTCCAAATGGCCGTCCGCGTTATCTGGAGACAGGTCTGTCATAGAGCTGCTTTTGGTCAGAACACTGCTTCTTTCAGTGCCACTCATCTGGTCATAACTGGAGAAAGATGTTTTTCCTGAATTCTGGCTTGAACGGAGTGGGTCGCTGTATTGCAGATCAGGTGTGACTCGCGGGGGAAACCGCGGAAGTGGGCGGTTGCTGTACCCCATTTCGATGGAGTTGTGTTCTGGATGAGGGGAGCGGCGTCTGCTTCGAAGGGAGGTGGTGGACATGGATATCCTCAAGCCAGGTCGAGCAGCCCGCATGCGAGGTAGAGTGTGAATGCCTGGAGGAGTATCAGTCATGGGCAATGGCCATGACGGGGTGTCCTCGTCGTGGCCAATTGGCGAAGAGGAGGATCTGGGTGTCGGTGACCTTGCATAGGCCATGTTGTGATGAAAGGAAGATGCCACAGAGGTCGGAGAAGGGGGGACAGGCTGTTGTTCATTGGGGGGCGACGACAACAACGGAATACTGGCGTTTTGTTCGGTCGAGCCAGCCAGAGGGCTGACAGGAGAGTATCTGGTCGGAGAAATCGGCATTTTTAGAGGGAATGTGGCGTGCATATCGTATTGATTGACGGTGCTGCTTGGATGGAGATGCGGAGGAGTGCGGTGTCGTGAGGGCGATGCCACAGGCCCATTATCGCTGTCGAGCGAGTCCATGGGCTGGTATGCATGCTGCGTGACCATGGCCACTGGAGAGGACTGTGTCTTTCTCGATGTGCATTTGTTGTGACGCGGTCAATCGGGTGTGTAGTCAATCGAGTGGTGTGGGCGGCGGCAAACTGTTGTTGAATGGTGAAAGAACCCGCGGCTGAAAGAAGGCTCAGCGCTTTGGCGAGACGGCAAGAATACAATTGGCGGGGAAAACGACTGTCAAGGCGTGAATGAAAGCGAGTGCGAGTAGGTAATACGAGAACCAGTCCCTGGGGGGCGGCGAGCAGGTGGTGAGCAGGCGTCGCTCGCGGTGGGTTGGACAAAGGAGAGAATACGCGGTTGGTTGGTCCGAGGAGGCCAGCGAATGAACGAATGGAAGAGAGGTCAGAATAGCAATTGGCTCAGCAGCGGCCACTCTGGCGGCGAGGCAGAGACATCCAGGGGGCGGGCAGTCTATGCCTGTGTGTGACACGTTCGCAGAGAGAGCCTTGCTGAGGTTGTTGTTTTTCTTTTGCCGGCTTGAGCAGCCATGATGCATCGCACGCCAAGCCGCACGTGACCCGCCCGTTCCTTCCTCTTTTCCTCCTCTTGTTATTTTCACTTCTGGCGATCGCCTGCAATCCTGCCAATCCCACCGAAGATCTACTTGGTTTCATGTTCTTTTTGTTCCATCTTCTCCCCGTTGGCTGCCAGACTCAACTTCGGACCTTGTAAGGCAGCTGAGCCCTGATGGATCAACACTCGAGCCGATCAAAGCTGAGCAGTAACGGCGATCGTCGCCATCGGTGTCCAGCTAATGCTGATTATCTGAGCCGGTCCTCGACTACGATGTTAGCCAGGCGGCTGGGCTACTGAATTAGCTGTTTCAAGTCATACTATGGGCCCTTGCTAATTAATTCTAATTCGACTTTGCGACCTGTGGAGGTGACTCGTCTTGAGGACTCGTTATTGAGGTTGAACAAACTCTTTTCACCGCGCTTTTTGACCTGTCTTGGGACTGGTCAGATTTTGCTGACCTCTCATTCACTATCTCCCAACCTCAGAACATAAGCGTTCAGGCAGTCACCTGCAGCACGCATCTTGGCAACGTAAGACAGTTGAATCTTGCTTACATATGCAGGAATCCTCCGTTATATGTAGCTATACATCAGTACGAACACTACTTATTCATGATTGATTATTATTAACGTAATACCAAACACGGAACGCGGAGATATTCCGGCTAAGTCCGCCAACCTGTTGGGCCGCACCGAATCCACTGCTTTTGCCTGATGCACAAAATCAGCCAATGAAAAGGCGCTGTTTTTGTCTGACAGCCCGCCGACCGTTTTGATCGTTAGCATGGACCTGTAAAGCCGTAAGGCCGAACCGCCTAACCCAAAACAGGATGTATTTACGCCGTATGCCGATGTACCTCCAGGCACCTGTGTTCCGCAAATAATGCTACCAGAATCTTCAAGTCTCAGTAACAGCGAATGTATACCGATGATGCGTTGAAAGTCATGTTCGGATTTATTTCTGAGGAATTACGTCACCGTCAACGGACCGACGTGTATCTTCAAACAGTATGTAGATCGTTTTGAAGCTATCGAAAAACACAGATATAAAGATTCAGTCTCTCCTTCCTTATTGTGAAGAACAACAACAACAACAACAACAACAACAACAACAACTTTCTATATCTCAACATCTGAGCACCATTCAATGTTTGAACATTTAAAGCTATAAAACCGAAAACTTCTAAATCCGAAAAAGTGCAACATGGCAACCCCTAAGATGGAATACGTCCAGTTAGTGATCATCACCTCATGGAAAGTCTTCTTACTAACCAGCTACAGATTGGGCAACTCGGGCCTCAAAATCTCCAAGGTCGTGCTTGGATGCATGGGATACGGCGACCCAAGATGGCAGGGATGGGTGCTGGACGAAGAGAAATCGCTCCCTCTCATCCACCATGCCTACAAGCAAGGAATCAACACTTGGGATACGGTCAGTTTCTTTACTTCCCTCTTTTATGCAACCTTTGTTAATGTTTGTTCAGGCCGATTGCTACTCGCACGGTGTCTCTGAAAAAATCGTCGGAAAGGCGTTGACAAAGTACAACATCCCGCGTCACCGCGTAGTTATCATGAGCAAGCTGTTCCCCGGCATCGACGACGAGGGCGAGCAGCCTCCACTTCATCTGACCCTGAACAACGACGGGCCCTGGGTGAACCGCGTCGGTCTGTCGCGCAAGCACATTATGGATGCGGTCGACGCCAGTGTGCAGCGCCTCGGCACGTACATTGACGTTTTGTTGATCCACCGTCTCGACCGGGAAACGCCCAAGGAGGAGATTATGCGGGCGTTGAATGATGTAGTAGAGAGCGGAAAAGTGAGGTATATTGGCGCGAGCTCGGTAAGATTCTCTGTCCTAGTTGAAGATAAATACTTTTTCTAATATGATGATTAGATGAGAGCATGGGAGTTCCAGAAATTGCAAAACATTGCTATCCGCAACAACTGGCACCAGTTCATTTGCATGCAGAGCTACTACAGCCTCATCGGGCGCGAAGAAGAGCGCGAGATGATCCCATACTGCAAGGATTCTGGCATTGGCTTGGTTCCATGGTCTCCGCTGAGCCGCGGTGTCCTCGCGCGTCCCTGGCAGGCTCGCAGTAGTCGTGAGGAAACGGATTTTTCGCTGAAGTTACTTGTGCGCAGCCGCGAGAGTGAGGCTGACAAGGCGATTGTCGACTGTGTTGAGAAGATTTCCAAAGCGAGAGGCGTGGCTATGGCGCAAGTGGCTATTGCGTGGCTTCACAGTCGCGGTGCAAACCCTGTTTTGGGGCTGAACAGTGTTGAGCGCATCGATGAAGCGGTTGGCGCTTTGAATGTGCATCTGACAGAGGAGGAGATCAAGGAGCTGGAGGAGCCGTATGTTGCCAAGGGGATTTCGATGATTGAAATGTAATTTTTGGACTATGTATTCAATAGTGGACTCAATTGTTTAGCCTACATTCACATATTAGTTATTGAGATAGACTTTGAATTCATTTATATGTAACATTTGAAGTGTCCAACTTAAAATATTGACGTAGCTGCACAACATTGAATGTTTCGGTGCAATTTGACATTAATTGATCAATTGATGCCATACCTCGGACAATCTACATCACGTATAAGCAAACAAAGAACACGGTTTTTATCAGCGATTCCCCCACAATTCCTGTGCTTATCCTTCTCAGACAGTCAACCCAGTTTCTTCAAGCTTCAGCGTGAGGTTATCCCAATTCTTGACGCTTAACATGCCAACCCACATCGACAGTACATACACTACTTGAATTATAAATGTATATAATTACATGATCAATTATATTCAATGTTTCAATGTTACAACTGATGTCTACTACCACGGCGGATTCTGCCCTGTATAGAACGAGTCTCCCTCGATATGAATATCGCGAAAGCTCCCATTATCCTTTTCCCTCGTGGCCTTCAAAATAATATCCAGCGTCGCACGAGCACCATCAGCAGGTTTCAAATGCGCATGCGACCCTCCCAGATCCGTCTGCAGCCAGCCGGGGCTCACAGCAAAGACGGTGAACCCTTGCCGCTCAAGCTCGGCCGCATACTGCACCGTCAGCATGTTAAGGGCTGCCTTGGAGATCTTGTACGATGGGCAGTACGTCATTTTCGAGCGCACCGACAGATCAATTGATCCGAGCGTGCTGGATACATTCACGATTTTCTTGGCTTGGCCGCGGGACAGCAGGGGCAGGAATGCGGCCGTGACGCGATGCACGCCGGTGACGTTGGTTGAAAGGGAGAAATCCAAATCGCCGGCTTTGATGAGGCTGGGTTTTTGTTCGGAGATTTGGATGCCGGCGTTGTTGATTAACACGTCGAGGCCGGTTGGGGATGAGGAGGAGAGTTTCTGGGTGACGGTGGCGGCGGCGGCCTCGATGCTGCTTTGGTTGCTGACGTCCAGCTGCACGTATTGTACGCGCCCGTTGGATGTTTGGATGACTTGCGCGAGATCCGAGGATGGGGATGAGGCGCGAGCAGAAGCGAAGATGGTGCCAATGGTGCTTTGGTTGAAGGCTGCCAGTTGCCTGACCATTTCAAGGCCCAGGCCGCGAGACGAGCCGGTGACGAGGAACGATGCCATTTTGTTTTCTTTTCGTCGATATCTGATTACAGGTGTTTGAAAGAGTAGCTCTATTCTTGATTTTATAGTATGTAGTTCGGAGATTGCACGTCATGCCGAGACAAGTCAAGTCCCCGCACATTGGCGGACATAACCCGCAAGGCCGAGCGTGGTTAGGGCTTTGCCGATTCGGAATGATTTAATAGCTACTGCCATGCTATGCATGAATGGATCGACAAGAATTGGGGATAGTTTAACATTTTAGAGAGTACTTGATGTCATAAGTTTCAACTGCTGTTTTCATTGTTGGATACATGTACCTCACATGTGTTGATATATATTTCGGCGAGTGAAGCTGTATCTCTTACTAATATAAGACTTCACTTTAAAACCTAATATAACTCTTAAAATCTTATCATCTAGTTAAAATAGTAGATTATTATTTCTTTAGTCTTATTATATATTAGTTTTAATTATTAAATTTTAAATATAAAGTTAAAATGATTCCACAGAGTTCAGTTATAATTCATGATATTCAGAAACGCAGCAAACTCGTTTTACATTCCGTTGTGTATACGATGAAGCAAGGGTTGTCAAGGGAAGGGCATTCTGATGCCGGGGTGCGGATTGACGTTCCGATAATAGCTTACACCGAATACCAACCTTCCGAACTATTTAAAACCTATCTCCTCAACCAAGCTCAGTCTTCTGAAGTGTATTCCACTTTGGCCCGCGCTGTTTTCTGATGCTCATCAACATCCTCCACACCGTCCACGGGAGTCACACTCATAAATGCCTTATCAATATCTTCAAGGGTGCGGCCTGCAGTCTCCGGGCAGAAGAAGTAGACTGAGAAATGAAAATTCATTAGAAAGATGCTTAGCAAAGGGGGGGGATTCACTATACAACGTACCGAATGGAAGCTGGATAAACGTAAAAGTTACAAAAATAATATATGTCTTCCAACCGATGTTGGCAATCGCTGGAGGTGCAATCATGACTGTCAAGAAAGTGGCCCCCCACTGTGCTAAGACAGCTATGGCGCTGTTGAAGTGTCGAAAGCGTAGGGGACTGATTTCGGCACTGTAAATCCATACAGTGCATGCCCAAGAACTTCCGTAGATGCTGTGGTTTTGAACTGTGTCAGTCGTTGCGTCTAATGAAACTGGACCAGAATCTGACTTGAACCGAGCAGGTAACAGGAAGTGACTCACAACTCAAAAACCAAGATCATGGCTATAGCTCCCCATCCACGACGGGGATCATTAGCACCTAAAGCCAATAGGATGGTAAACACCATCATAGCGAGTGTACACCCTACAGTGCCCCACAGCAACAGCTGACGGCGACCTATCTTCTCAATGAGATAGATAGCAGGGAGAGTACCAACCAAATAGCAAAGAGCCGAACATCCCGCCATTAACCTGGCAGTATGATCATTCAACCCAACCGATTGGGTGAACAAAGTTGTTTGATAATATGCTATCACATTTGCGCCGCCTATACCCATATTAGAATGGTATTCTTCCGTTATCGATGAAAATCTTACCAAGCTGTTGCAGTCCTTGAAGGACAAAAACTATAGCAAGACGCCGGCTATTACGAATCAGGGAGTTGTCCCAAACCGCGTCTCGCCAAGTCATGGAAGATTCATGCTTTAACGAACGCTCCATCTCAATGTTTTGGAGAATCTGTTGTTTTTCGAGAGCCGTGACAGGATTGGATTTGGGCGGACCTCCGATGTTGTGTAGACGGCTAAGGACTTGATCTGCTTCCTCCATATTGCCCCAAAGATATAGGATGCGAGGTGACTCGGGGAGGGCGAGAGTAATAATGAAAGCCATCACCGGGAAAACGCATTGAAAGGCAATAGGGAAGCGAAATGCGACATCTCCAGAGAGCTGAGTGACTCCTAGTGAGCGATGTCTATGGTCAGACGCAAATTATAGCGAGCTTTAGACGTGCGGAGGAGGAGGAGGAGGAGGAGGAGGAGGAGGGGAAGGTTCTAAACATTTCTTCATACCATATTCGAGCCAGTAAGCAGTGACGTTGCCAGTCAGAACTAGCGTAAGTTGTATAGCGGTTTTCTGACCTCGGTTGGTAGGGCCGAAGATCTCTGAGATCCAGACTGGGACTGTCGATGATATCATACCAGTACCAATACCAGCAACAATTCGGAAAACCATCATCTGTGCAAGAGAATATACTGCAGACTGGACAGCTCCTCCAATGGTAACAAATACACAACCGACCAAGATGCATCTGCGTCTTCCTAGCCGTAAACCAAAGATTGCGACTGCCATGCACCCGATCTGCGATATCATTCAGTAAATGGCTTTCCAGGTCTGAAGGAGGACTGCTCACCATGCAACCAATGCTATAAATTGAGGTTACCACTCCTTGAATCGTAGCATCTGGATTGCCAATGGCATTGAGAAAGCTAGGAAGACCAATAAGACTTCCTAAGACGCCTTGGTCATAGCCCAGAAGACAGAAGCACAAACCGCAAACTCCAAGTATGGCAGCCCGTAGCTGTGTGCCTTTCAATCCGGCCAGCTGGAACATCGTGCACACGTCAACGCAGAGCTAGCAAGCTGTGAATGGGAAACAGAAACAACCAAGAGCAGGCAGAAAAGGGTGTGTCTTTTGAAGTGGGATATTAAGTGCCTAAGGAAACCACATTTATAATTGCTTGCATATCAGACAGTTGTCAAAGTATTCCTTATGTACTCGACCATTGTGATCTCGAGATTGAACGAAGGACAATTGATCCTGATATAGTACTACAGCTAAAATCTCGGCCATAGCTACTTCGCGAGAGTTTGCTGCTATCAAAATGCTATTGTCATAATCAACGAGACATCAACCCCAATTCCTCAGTATCCACAGATAAAGCAAACCTCGAAACGTCCATGATGGCTTGATAACGCATTCTAATGGGTTTGTAGACCCACTTCAAAGCGGAATTTGAATTCCGCCCTCAGAAAACACATCAGACGAGGAAGATCTATTCATCACTTCGCTTATCGTTCAAGATCTTAATCTTCTGCAGACTCGTGAAACAACAAGCCGAATTAATAGAGACTCACATAATGGAGGAGGCGACGGATTTTCAATTCCGCACCAAGGCCGGCGACAATCTCCGCAAAGCGAACCCGCGACAACGAAAATACACGTCAAAGGCCTGCAACGAGTGCCGTCGCCGAAGGGCAAAGGTGAGTTGTACAGAACGTCTTCCCTCTTTCCATCAGGTAATGTCCTGACTTGGAGTCAAAAGTGTAATGGGGCTAGTCCGCGCTGTTCTCGATGTATCAACCGAGGAATCGATTGCCATTACAGCGCCGAAGAGGATAAACGACGGCCGGCACCTCGCTCCTATGTTGAAATGCTACGCAGTCGCATAGATCTTCTCGAGCGCGTGCTACAAATCCACTCCATCGACATCGACTCAAGCATTGCCGTGCTTAAGGGAAAGGAACTATCGCCAGAGCCCAGCCGAGAACCCGAAGGCTCGCCATCGTCGAGAAGCAATGAGACCCAGCAGCTGTTGCATAACGATGCCAATAGTCCACCCACAGCAGCCGAGGGGCCAACCGAGTCATTCGGTGGAATGTTTTCGTCAGATAGAGCTCTCAACTTTGAACAAGATGGGGAGGTTCGTTATTTTGGACCAACCAGCGGGAGACTTAATTTTGAATCGCCTAATAGTAAGGATATTTGAAACCCTTTTATGAGTTCTTTTTATCTGATATCAGCCGATCAATGAAATAGGCAATATGAGATATGACAAGAAACTTCCGGACACGCCGCAGTCCCCGGCAGTCGGTATATCACACGTTCGCGAAAAAGTCAATCAAAGTTTTGCCGTCGATGACGACGACTCTATTCCAGAAAAGCTCAAACTTCATTTGATTGATTTGTATTTTGAATGGTACCAACCATGGTGCCAAACGGTTAACGAGCGACTTTTTCGAGAGTCCCGAGCAAGTCATGGCCGGTACTATAGCCCTCTGCTAGAATACTGCATACTGGCCGTGGGCGCGAGGTTTTCCGACCTACCAGATTTGAGATCTGATCCAGCTGATGCAAATACTGCTGGCCTTTTACTGTTTGACAAAGCCGAGGTACTACTGTATTACGATTTGAAGTGGCCGACTATCACTACCATACAGTCTTTAAGCTTATTGAGTATTTTACATGTGGTAGGCAACATGGCACCTTGGGAAAGATCGGAATGGAATACTAAATGCTAATGTATCTTCAGGCGGTTGGGGCTGACGCTGCGGGATGGCTACGACAAGGCATGGCAATACGACTAGCACTAGATATGGGCTTGAATTTTGATGCAACTGCTCTGCGTGGCTCTAATTTGCTTACAACTGAAGAAATCAAGCTGAGACGTCAAATATATTGGGGGCTGTACTGTGATGACAAATTACATGGTATATATACGGGTCGTGTGTGCACCATGCTGGTGAGCATCCGACATTTGTGATTTTTGCAAAGTGATTCGTTCTGTAAAGCTGACCAACTAGAAAGTCATGCCAAGCATCTGTTCAATTGCCATCTTATGATCCAAGTACCAGTACCTCTCTAATGGACAATCATGACATTCAGACTCTGATCCAACTAGCACTAATACGCCTTACAAAGATACTCGAAAAGGTTCTAATGTCACTGTACGCATAAGTTATCCTGCGCCGAACTTGAATTTAAGACTAAACTTTGCTGTCATAATTAGATATCCTCCGACACCATCTCTGGATCAGATTGAAAGGGTAACCTTTTTCGACTCCTGCATGCTGGATCTCAAAAGTTGGTACTATGATCTGCCCCAAGATCTTAAACTCCAAATCGGAAGCACAACAGCACCTGCTCATTCTTCTGCGGTCTATATCCTACACATGCTTTATCATACAACCCACATTTTATTAGGCAAAGCATTTCTCACCGGCAGTCGAGGGCCAGGTGAGAATGCAATACCGGACAAAAAGGAAGCAGAGACCCTGAGGCATAGCGAGGGTATTATCACGAAGGCTGGGTCATGCGTCTATCTGGCAGCACGGCAGATATGTGCCATTGCTCGAATGTATCGAGAAGTCTTTGGATCGTTTCGGCGCTGCGCTACAACAGCCACACATTGTACTCTTTCAGCAACCTTAGCGTTGTTGCAATCGAGCACGGCGGCTGAGAGTACGGGGAAACCTAGGCTTGCCGCTACCATTCAGTCTGATATCGAGCTCTGTTTGAAAGTGCTCTCTGAGTTATCGCTTTCTTGGAGTACAGCTGGAAAACTCCGTGCAGGTCTTGAGCAACTTGTAAATTCTCATGGGATGAGCAGAAAATCATTTCAAAACGATGAGCACCAAGATATCGATTCTCCGATCAAGGATCTCGAAAAAAATGTGACATATAACCTACAACCTTCAGAATCAAACGAGGAGCAATATGACTTTGACGCAATGCTCGTCGACAACTGGAGCATTGGCCAAAATGACTCGTGGCTATTCGGCCAAGATTTGGAGGTGTTTGGATCTTTGCCGAGTGACTACCAAGCATTTGATTCGCTCAACTGTTTCGAATACAATGAGTCATAGACTTGCGAGATCTGCAGAAGCTTCTGTACCAGGAGGATTATTGAGGTATATCGTTTAACCTTGAAGTATAAGCATAATGGTCACAAGATTAAAACATCTGTTCCCCTTAAGCCGTTATGCCCTCATCAACACGCACAATTATCTTCCCCACATTTTTATAGTCCGCAAAACCTTGCATACAACCAGGCACTTGGTCTAGCGTTATCTCAGTCGTGATAGGTCTGATCTGTCCTGCTCTGATATACTCCATCACCTCGTAGCTTTCTTCCCAACCACCCATGAGCCCGCCGTGGAGTCTTATACCTCGTTCAACCAGATCCGTCACAGGTATGTTCACTATCACCTTTGTCTTTGGAACACTATTCAGATATGTCAAAGACGGTCTATGTCAGCCTCCAGAAGAATTATTGTGAAGAGGACGTCACTTACCCAACACAGACTATAGAGCCTCCTGAGCAGACGTAATCAGAAATACAGTTATATGCAGCCGCTGAGCTTGCTGTAATGATCAAACCATCTGCCTTTCGTGGCTTAATGTTGGTTCCACGAAGCTTGGCGCAAGCGAGGAGAATATTCTGCTGATAAGAATCCTGCTGCGATTCATTTTCGGGCGCGGGAACAAAAATGTCAAAGACGTCTGAGGTAATGGAACCTGGGTGGCACAGATTTTCCCTTTTGTGTGCCCAATCGACCCCAATCACCTTGAGATGAAACACCTTTCGAGCAAGCTGACCAGCTAGGTGTCCTATAGAACCGCCAATGCCAGATATAATCACTAAGCTTCCTGGACGAACGTTCAGATTCTTCAATGACCGAAGGGCCGCTGCACCAGAACAGAGCGCACTTGCGTAGACGGCGGGGGATATCTGGTTTCCATCTTTCGAGGTCGTTTTACTTTCCTGAAAGACGTATCGAGGAAGCGGCATCAACGAATTGACAGGCGCAGTCACGTACTGCTGAAACGTTCCTTGATAATGCTTCGGAAAATTTGTCTGTTTCTCACAACACTCGGGTAAATTCTGAAGGCAGTTTGTGCAGGACCTGCAATACGAAGCAAGGTACCGCATAGCTACGGGTAGCCCTAAAAGCGACGAATCCTGGGTTCGAACGATATGGCCGATTCCTTCGTGGCCAGCAATGTGGTTTTCTGCCCGATAACCCTCCTGTGGTCCTGTAGAGAAAAGTACATCCTAAAACAACATCGATTTTTAAGTGAAAAGTCACGATGCAAAACATGTAGCTAAAACACAATAAATAGCATAGGACTCACTCACACTACCACAAACTCCTGTCCAGCCCACTTTTACGAGTACTTCGCCTGCTGCAGGCACTTGCATGGGTATTACATGCTTGACAAGCTCAAGTTTTTCCCCAACACTAGGGGAAAGAATTGCAACCTGCTCATCTGGTATTGTGGCATTGTCCAAAGTATGCCAGGTTTGTGTGGCATTGATACTGTGCAGCTGTTCGGCCCCTCCCTTTGCGTCAAATGGGATATTCAATGGCTTGACGTCTTCAATCATAAGAGGAAAAAGCTGTCAGTCTCAATATAGGGATTGGTGGCGTGTGATTGTACGCACCGTCAACAAATGTCTTCTGGATACTGTGGATTCCAAGATTGGCCATTGGTCTAATATCCTCAAGACAGTCAAAATTCACGTCAGAATTGACTTCAGATGGCTTCACTGTAGCCAATTGCATCGCCACATTCATTGCTGAATTCCTCTGCCGCGTCAGACGTGAGAAATATCAATGACCGAACTGCGCAATGTGGTACGTTCGGTCAGAGCCAGCAGTTCTTTCCTACTCGTTTGCTTCCCTAAAAGGTTACAACTAAAAAATCAATTGATAATAAGGAACTGCCAAGTTATACATCTGTGTGCTGACTTTATTCCAGATGGATCAGGAAAACGGAATTCAAAAACCCGCAGCGGAATTTAAAATCCGTTCTCGACGACCTCCGGAGACGTTTGGCAATCGATAATCGAAGCCTATCTTGTGGGTTGCAGTCTGATGTGGACACAAAAAACGGTCTGACCTTACCGGAAAATACTACGATAATTTGAAGATATTTGATCTTTCTAAATATATACTTATCCCTCTCAAGGTATGTATTCTGAATACAATAGCTTCATATCACTCTATTTTTGGTCCTTGAGTGTTCCGAGATGGCGTTTCTGTCTGCTTCATCTCCCACTGCCTCGTCCAGGTATGATTGGGCTTCTGCGCCAGACACCACTTGCGTTAAGCCGAAGTTTTCAACTGGTCGGCTATTATAATTTGGCCATTGAGATAAGTTCAATCTATTGGCTGCGAGTTATCGATTCTTCTGACATCAGACTGAAGATGTCCAAAAGATATTGTGGCTCGTCAAAAGTCCAATCGGCCAGATAGTCCATATCTAATTGGGATCGCTCGGCTGGAGGCAGTTCTGACATATTTAACTGACTCAGGAGGGCCATGTTGGGACATAGACTCAATGGGAACGGAAACAGATCGAGGGCGTATTGATTCATGATACTTGGTTTCCAGGTCGAGGAGATTCCTGTTGTTTGCACCGATACGCTGCCTGGTGGAACGCTGGAGGCTTCTGACCATTCCACTTCTCTGGTAAGCTTGCTTATATTTCTGGACACTGTCGTCGCGCCACCAAATCTTGTCTGGAGCTGCTTAATGACAGAACGAATGATATCCAATTCTTCACGTCGGATGTCAGTCTCCGGACCGTGCGGCGGCCGATGGTAAATCTGAGGCACTGCCGATACCATGCAATAAAACGCGTCTATTGGCAACAGAAAATTAACATGCCCGTGATAGTATATTTGCTCGTACAAACGGGCGATGCATGATGATGCAATTATGGACAATCCTGCCGTCGACCATTCTTTCCCCGAGTGGGCTTCTGACGCTTGTAACAATATCAGTGTCGAGAAATAGACTATATGGAGCCCCAATACATGTAGCCTGTATGGGCTGCGTATTCCTGAGCTGTCAAACAAACGGAGGTCTTCTGGAAGCTCATGTAGCCAGGCACAAAGTGACTGGGTCAGTTTTGCCATTCCATCTTGCTTTGGCGTTAGTTTCTCTGTGCTATAGTCCGCAATTTTACCCAATATGATACATAACCGAGTACAATGGATAAATGCTCTCGAGTGGGTGTCATGCACAGCAAAATCATCTAGAGAAATGGGAGGAATGTCGCAATCTGTTGATTTAATGGTTGCTGGTCGACAAAAGCAAGCGCATTGAAGTTTATCGCCAACCTATATTTTTTTTTCTTATCGTTAGATGTATACACTTTCGGATATAATATCGGTCAGAACCTACAAATAAAAGCCACCAGATCCGTCGACGACAGGCGACATCGGGCTTTTTTGAATAGGATGACTTCCTATGCATGCCCATTTGAATGGCAAGTCGGATGGCTTGGCCGGTCCAGTGCCATGGACTATCCAGGGAGAGCGATTCGGACGAATTCGGGCTCCATGTGGATAGCAGACACATTGCCTTCAGAACCTTCATGCTGTCTGGCTCGTAGCGGAGGTGAATGAGGGTCTTGACCTTCTCATAGAGCGACTGTGTAAGCAAGATCCCGCTAGAATCCCAGTTTCGCATTTGACTGCCGGACATGCAGACAGCCTGTATCAACAGTACAGAAGCGTCGGGGCCCGACAGATCCTGGCGCTCAACCAGGGGAAACTGATAATAGAGATGGTCGAAAAAGGAGTCAATCAACGCTTCGCGCAGTGCCGGCTTTGGTAAAACATCCGCCTCAGTCACCTTGAGAATAGCTTCTGTCGCGGGTATAATGCGATTCTGGAGTTGATCAGCTAAAGGCATCGTCGATGACGGCTCTTGCGGCAGAAGCATGGAATTATCTCCATAATAGCCAGCCTCCTCATTGCTTCGTGGCCCGGAATCAGCTGGCGTAAGTTCTCTCTGTGCGGACGGTATAGCCGATAGTTGCGATGATACGGGAACGCCATTTCTGTCATCTACCAAGGCTAGTGGGATTGGCAGATTTTGTTGTCCTTCCCTCCGAAACTGATGTTTGCGAAGTATGCGCGCTCCATGCCGGGGTCTTCAATGTTCCTGCTTATCAGCTTTGGACGGCGATATCAGGGGCTGGAAGTCTAAACATACATGCATTGCTGACCGGAGCGACTGCAGTTCTTGCAAACACCGTCATGACTGTCCTGGAGGTCACAGCGAACTTTTCGTTGGTGACACACAGTACAGACCGTCCTTGCACGTTCCCGCAGCGGCTCTGTCATTCCTTCGATTTGGGATGTGTTTGTTGTAAAGACACGTAGTCACAGTAGAAGCAGCAAGCCAGAGATACGCCATATTCCGAGGTTGTGTCTAAGTAGCTCGGTTGAGGAACGCGAATCCCGGTCGTGTGGAGTACTAGTTGGATTCAACCTGGGGGAGTATAAGACTAATATCATTCGGGATGTGTGCATACAGTAGAGTTGGCCACGCAAATTTTATGCAGTCCGTACCGGTATGTACTTATTATTATTGGCTGAGAGGAAATCCGAAATCCGAAAGAAACGGGCGATTAGTCTTCCCGATTATAGTGGCGAAATAATGTTAAATAGAGTGACCTTTCTTTTGCATTTATAGAACAAATCTCACAAAAAAAAAACATTTTGTTTTATTTATTTAATTAAACCTAATCCGCCTACTAGCATGGCCTCTTCTGAAAAAGCGATATCCGTTCCCAAGGAGGGGCAGGTTCGCCTCACATTCCTTTCAACTGGATCAGTGCGAATCCGACCAAGCATGCTGTCTCAACCCGCCGACAAATGGGCCATATTGCGTCGTTTGCGTTCATTGACTGATCGGGGTTGGACTGGACCATTGCCTGTCGGGGTTTTCATTATTCACCACCCAGAAGGAATCTTCTTATTTGACACGGGCCAGTCGCCCTGTTGCAATGACGCGGGGCATGCGCCATGGGCTTCGTTCCTCAGTAATTTCTTGGCTGAATTCACCATCAGCGAGGAGGACTCTGTCGTGAAGCTCCTCGCAAAGCAAGGAATAAAACCATCTGACCTTAAAGCTATCGTCCTAAGCCACCTCCACGATGATCATGCCGGTGGCCTTGAAGATATCGTTTCCGAGGCCCCAGATGTCCCCATATACGTCAGCCAAGAGCATTGGAAGGCCTTTGGTGAGCATCCAGTGCTTGCTAGTTTTCAGGGTGCTTCACCCAATCACTGGCCGAAAGACTTTTCACCTCGAATCATCAACTTCGAGGATAAAGCCATTGGTCCGTGGAAACAGTCCTATTCCCTGACCGCCGATGGAAGCATTGTAGTCGTGGACACATCTGGACACGTCCCCGGCCACATCTCCCTCATTGTCAAAGGCCAAACTGCAGACCACAAACCTGCCACTTACTTGTTGCCTGGAGACGCAACTTACGGAATCGCGCCGTTAAGTAAAGAGGAGCCCGATGGCATCAATGATGACCCCCTGCGTGCACTGCAGAGTTTGAAGTTGATCAAAGAGTATGCTCGACAAACTGATGTTGTGATTCTTCCCAGTCATGACCCAGACACCCCAAGGCTGCTCGCGGAATCTGTGGTATTCCGCGAGGCTCGACCCTAATCGTGTGTTGATTTTATTCCTCTGCACCTCCATATAATAAAAATGATCAAATGGAGATAATTTCACTGTTGTATTTTATTTATCTGTGACGTCAATTCAAGGTGTTCTGTGGCTACTATTTTACAGTATATAATGTTCCTAATCAGCAGAAATGGTGTTGTTTCTTGACATCTCAGCAGCTTTCTTTGCAAAACTGGAGTCTTTGGATGTTAATCGGTTGACTTGTTCGCTATCTCTAGCGCTGTGGTTTTTGATCGCTCTTTCCTTTCATTCCCGTACTTGACTATTCTTTAAATACTTCATTTCATGCAGGAGAGGTGGTTGGCCATCGTTTGATGAATACAATTCATTCAGAAAACAATAAAATTCCTGCTATCGTCCGCCGTTTACATCAGATTACCACGACTACAGATTTGAAGGAATCTTATTGTCAACTTTTTCCCATGCCAACACACCGACTGTCTTAGTCCCGTCCTAGTACAGAGTCAATGAATTACTCCATGTTTTTTTTTAGTCAAAACGTCAACTTACCGGAAGCGAAAACTCCTGCACCGGTTTTAAGATCAACTTGGTGTTATTGATGACCTCCCATCGTCTCACCTGTGGCTTTCCGATCCAATTCGGGTCCAACGCGATTTCGACTTGGGTCTCCAGAAAATCTTCCTTGCCCTTGGTATAGAATTTAAATGGGCCGGAGTATGTCGTCAATGTGCGGGCCGCATTCAGTATTTCATCATCGTTCGCCTGTTGCCATGTGGCGGACTCAGTCGGCTCTGAAGCAATGCGAGAGGTGAGTGTGCAAGCCATGTAATTCTCAGTAAACACAATGCGCCCGAGGGGCTCCTCGCCTAATGGCTGATAGATGGGGTCACCGTTAGGAGCTGAGGCAAGGAAGAGGTCGAATGACTTGAGCGCCCAAGCGCCAGTTAGAATAGAGCTGTCCATTGTGTCTGTGTTTCTTTGGTCGATGATGCTGTAGGGGGGGGGGGGGGGGGGGAAGGGAAAAGTGGTATAGCTGTGAACACTAAAAGTTGCGGGACGATTTAGGACTGGGGATTAAAAGTCGCAGAAGATATTAATACCACGACCACCTTTCACATACGTACGAGAATACGGAGATGGATAGCAGGAAACCATCCTACGATTGGCCTCGGCAGTCGGGCAAATTACCTTTGGTCGGAATAATGGCATGGAGAGAAGTACATGTATCCGGCCAGCTGCTAGTGTCCGGCGCATGTCATTGGTAATAAATATGGACCGGTAAATACCCAATCATGGAGCTATTATGTCGTGCGTGTTGTTATCAGTATAGGAGCATACGTCGGCAGTCGGCAGTATGAAATATGACACAGACCGAACTATGCATAAAGTGAACGTTCGGCTTTCTGGCACGCCTGGGCGCGCTTGTGGGGACCAATTGCCGCCGGTTTCTGGCATTTTACCTTGTGGTCTCTGACGGCCCTGTTTTTGCTCCGCCCGGTCAGATGGCTCCTGTCTAAGATTTGGTACAAGCCTGGAAACGGCGTTGCGGCAGACAAGATCCAGAAGAACTGGCTCGAATACCGCACGTTGCAAATGCGGATGACAGCCCTACACAAAATCCTGCTAACAAGCGCAAATCTGTGGCCAGGTTGCGTTTTGACAGTGACCCCTACTTGTTCACTGGAGTCACACTAGCCGAGGCAGCCAAAATTATTGTTCGCCGTAACACCAACTCGGTGGCGGTGTATTGACGCCTGCCACCCTCGGCGATTCATACGTGACGGCTCTCAAGGAAGGGGGCGTGACAATCGAGGTCAAATCAGCAGAAGGGAAGGAGACGGTGAAGTGGTAAGGCGGAAGGGCTTAGGGTTAGGGCTAGCATAGCATACATGAGATATCCCAACACTAGGTTGTAAGTAGGGCTAAGGGTCGAAGTTATACTGTATCAACGTGTGAAAGAGCTCTAGATATAGGCCAGAATGCTACCTATGAGTTATGAAAACTGCTACCTCCAAGTTATATCTAGGATCCACAATCGAGACTTCTCCGCGAAGACGTGCTTGGGTCCTCATGATTTACAGGGTTCGAAAGGTGTGGTTAATAAAGGCACATGCAAACGTTCCATCCGTGGAATAAAGAATAAGAAATCAAAGAGAACTAACTAGGTGTGGCTAGACAAGGTCTTTGCATACGACGAAATGATTTCACTCAAATATGCAGCCGCATAGTGACAGTACCGGCCATGCATAGCTACTCCATGAATTCAAATGTCATTATACGCAATTGACAGCCACATGCAGTGCTGGAGGTAGGATACCGAGGCCATTACCCCACCACGTACCGAAAATCATCACATAAACATACTCGGCGATCGGTAGTCAGCAGTTACTAACGTACTAGAGACACCCATTCAAAGGCAAATGAACAGGGTCCAGTGCGGTGCATTTATCCTCCCGACCTCATCTAACTTACGGGATTTGTGAATTTCGAACGAATTGGTCGTTGAAATTTTCACTTATATATAAAAATTATATATAAAAACATAGAAAACTAAAGGAATGGACAATATCTACTTTCAAATGTTCCCGAGTTCGATCACGCTGAACACCATAATTTCTTTCACCACATAACAAAGTAACAACATGGGTAAATTAATTGTTGTTTTGGGAGCCACCGGTGGCCAGGGCGGCTCTGTCGTCGACACCTTCCTCGAACTTGAGGGATGGAGCGTTCGTGGCCTCACCCGCGACGCTCAGAGCGAAAAGGCCAAAGCCCTCGTTGCAAAGGGCGTGGAGGTGGTCGAGGCTAACAGTGACGACCAACCCAGTCTCGAGAGGGCTTTCCAGGGTGCCACTGTCATCTTTGCCTTTACCAACTACTACGACTTCTTTTACGACGTGGGGCCCGAAGAGTCCATCGCTCGTGAAACCCAGCAAGGATCCAACCTGGCACGAGCTGCAGCAACTATACCAACCCTCGAGCGATACATCTGGAGCACCTTGCCCAATACCTCCGCTATCACCCAGGGCAAGTCCATTGTGCCTCACTTTCAAGGAAAGGCCAATGTGGATGTGTACATAAAGGAAAGCCTACCCCAGCTTTACGAAAAGACGACTTTCGCAATCTACACTATCTTCGCTGCCAATTTAAATCTCTATCAAATCTTCAAACCAATTTACTTGGTAAGTGGCCGCTCTCGCTAGGTCGGAAAAACATGAGGAAAACAAAAGATGTGTGAGCTAACGCGTTTTGATTTATGACAGCCATCCGCCAAAAAATGGATACAGTTCTACCCTGCTCCTCCTGATACCTCGTACCCAACAATCGGTGATCATCGGGTCAACAGCGGTGTCTTTGTAAGGGGAATTGTTGAAAAGGCACCTACACCTGGCACCTATGTCTACTGCAATGTCGAGGACCTGACCCTTGGCTCCTTCTTGGCCGCCTGGGGTCGTGCTAGCAGCATTAGCCCCGAGCCAGATTCAACCAAGGTCATCCAGATTTCTATTGAGCAATACGTCGAGCTGTGGGGCAGCATGGGTGAAGAACAAGCCAGCCAGTGGCGATTTTTCGCCTACCTCAAGGCGGCTCAGATAAACCCCTACACTGCCCAAGGGCTGGAGATTGTCCAGGGTAAAGACCTTTTGTCAGACGAACTTAAAGCTCAGCTAGTCCCTACTGAAGAGGGTTTGAGGGCTCTGGATTGGTCTGGTTATGAAATTCCAGCTTAGTGTAAGGCCTAGGTCTTCTAGAGCGCTATCCTACCAACCATGACTGCGGTATTTAGTTGCATACAAATACCCAATATATATTATGGATTCGTAACATTTCACGTTTGGACGCATTGTACATCTACTTTCGCAGCCGATTATTGTGTAGTCGGGAGAGCCCATGTGTTTATTCAACAGAATAGGGGATAAGGACAAAAGCATATTACGGAAAGCGTCAATCCCGGTCTGCTAGCCGTTAACTACAATGGATTCACTGGGCTATCAGTCCATTTCTTCATCTAGCAAGCAGAATGGGAAATCGATTCATTTGTAGCATATTGATATGTTACGGCTTTCCAAATTATGCGAAAAATATGCACGATACCGACTAGCTACACTAGACTCCTGATATTTGCCCTTTCCACAACTGTTGCATTGTTTACAAAAACAAAATGATAGATTGATACTACTTCCCATAGCTTATGAAGGGAGAGGAAGTTGTATGTTCGAGTTAGCTACTCTCGTCGCAAAATTGCCGAGTTTTCGTAGCCGTTGATCCGGGCCAGGGAATACAAGCATTACTGTAGACTAAAGTTTAGGTTTAACAAATTCAGAAGAAAAAAAATTATGCCGCGGAATTCGGGGGAATAAGATGGGTGGTTACAGATGGGTTGGGTTGTTTTTTAGCGTCGTGCGAGCCAAGCGAGCCGAAAGTGGGGTCCTGGATTAC